>JAIWWG010000172.1:0-30291 GCA_025435555.1 Chytriomyces cf. hyalinus JEL632 | reverse complement strand
TGAGGTTGCTGTCTATTTCTGCGTACAAGACAATGTCCTGTATCACTTCGACGGGTAGCGCATCGATGCTGGTGCGTGATCGTGTGGTCAGGCTCAGCGGATCCATTGTGGTGAATGCGTCGGGTTTATTTGCTTGAGAAATGTTCAACTTGAATTGGCTTGGCAAAGAACAAGGCGCCGAGTGAGGAGGCCTTTTGCCAGCTATTTATTGAGAAAGCAACTTGCCCTGGAGATAGGAAGAAGCAGGTGTGGCGGAGGGCAGGTGTTCGAAAAGACAAGCGCGCGTCCAGCACGAGAACAAAAGGGACTGAGGTAGTGAGGGACTGATGGGTTGGGAACCAAAGCATCCAAATGGACGACGGATCACACGAAAGAAAGCTTCTGTCGCAGGGTCTGTACACTGCTGCTTAATAAACTAGTCTCTGCTTCGTTAAATTGATCATCTCAAACCGCACAAAAAATTTCGTACGAAACTGGGAATGGACAACAGCCAGTGCTCTTGCCCGTCTCGCTCGCCCGTAAATCAGCTGTTTGATGCGAGCGCAGCTGAGCGTGCGAGAGACCCTTTCGACTTTGACATCGACCTCGAGGCTTCGGGCTCCAAGTTCGGTGCTGCTTTCGACGACGCTTCGTCGGCGGGTTTTGCAGTGGGACCTCCTCCACTGGCCGATGATTCGGCCGAATTCGGGGTCGAGAACTACATTATCCTCATGGTCGGAGTGGCCGTGTATGCTGTGGTCGCTATTAGACGCTACTGGATGGGGCTTGCAGAGAAGCGACGGAAGGTGAGCTCCATCGATGTTGTTGCTTGGTCTTGAATGGTTGCTAGTTCGATGCTCAGCATAAATGTTCTTGCTCTCTCAGCGGGAGAGCAAATTGGCCTTCATTCCACCGCCGCTCCGCCACAGAATCATTTCCTCAAACAGCGCAAGTCGCGTCTCGCATTGTGACCGCACAGTCTTCGCCACCACCAAAGAGCACTTTGAGCACGAACGAGGACTCGGATGCAGGATACGCTTCGCCAGTTGTCGACAGTCCCCCGCATGCGCACGTGCATTCGACTCAATCAACAGCGCGCTCAAACAAGAATCGTCGAAGAGTTTCAGAGGAAGCGGCAGGATCACGGCACTTTCATTACACAAATCATCGGGCGAATCGAAAGAGCGCAAACAGAAATAGACACATGCTGCAGGAATCCATGCTTTCTGAGAGCGACTTTGATGGTATCCTCATCTTCCATCTCCATTTCCAGGATCCAGCATCTGGTAGATGTTACTTACACTTTTTGTAATAGCGACCCAAGCGCATCAGCGGTTGGATCCGGCTGGCGCTCACTCTGACTATGCCTCAGATGCATTTCAAATTTCGAAAGAACCCCCACACCCTTCAGCAAATACTCGGGAGCCATCACTAGAAAATGCAACTGAAAAGCCAAATGATACCCCGGCTGTAGTTGATTCATCGTTTGAGTTTCCAAAGAGGCTGCCATCTTCCGAGTCTGGAATCTCCTCCGAAAATTGCGCATGATCCATCCTTGACTGGATCGTCACTCCATACGTCGTCATGTAACACGAAAAGTCAACAGCCAACAACTGACACGGAATCGAAAAGTAACCTCAGCAACAGCTTGAAAACAACAATGACTTTCGAACACAGCATTCGCCTCAAAGACGGGGACGATGAAAGTGGCAGCTTGACTTCGTCGACCGATAAACATCAGGGATCTATTTCTGGATTGGGATCATTTTGGAGAAGGTCTTTCAGTCGACCGCCAAGCATTCACGAAAGCTCGCTTGGCGAGTCTCCAACTGGCGGTGGAATTTTGCCGAAACTGAACATCTTTAAGCGAAAAAGTAATGCTGATCTGGCGTCGCTAGCAACCGGCGCGAGCACTGCAGGCGTCCCTGGTGCCAGTGGGGACGGTTGTAAATCACCCATTATTCCTGCTAGCCCAATTGCGACAATGATGAAAGGGCTTTGGCCAACGAAACAGTCCGCAGCCTCGTCATCATCAATATCGAAACAAGCACTTGAACCTTCCACTAGCGAATCCATCGTCTCGACACTTGCGGCTGCTGCTGTGATATCAACACAGAAATTGTCATCGTCTGTTCCAACCTTGAAGCTTCCAAAACCTGGTCGAAAGGATAAATCGAAGACAGAACTGTCTCAGCCTGTTGAAATATTTCCCGGGATGCAGGAACTACGAGCAATGTCCAGCAGCTTATCCAGCTCAGACATCAGTAAATCTATTAAATCAGGTTCAGAATCAAAACGATTTTGGGGGTCGAAATCAAAGAGCAAAAAAGAGCAGCGAAATAGGCTTCAAACTGATGGAATGGCTTTGAAGGAATGGAGTCCACATTCAGGAGAACCGTTCGTGTCTTCAACCGAGCGTCTTGTGAGCGATTTAACGGCGCGAACTGAGCATTCATTATCGTCCTCTCCATCTGCTTCGTACGCAAATGCGGCAACATCTGTAAATGATTCCAATTCTGCCCCTTTTGATCCAACCATACCGTATCACGATGAAGAAGCGAGAAACTGGGTGGACGATCAGCGTTATCCTGCTGAGGTAACTTTTGTGGCATTGGCATCGGGCGTTTATGTCAATGAATTCTCACTCGGTTTTCAAAACAGCAGAGAGGCTCAATGGAGAGTGATGACAAGCACAACATGTTCAATCGCCTGAAATGGCAGTCTGGAGGCAAACAGAAATCAGTCAAAGGGTTATCCAGAGATAATGAGTTAAAGTCCGTTTCTGGGTCAAGCTCCACGAATTCTGCGTCCAAATTCTTTACTCTGCGCAAACGGGCTTCTAATGAAACAATGAAGTCGGAATTTATCAGACTCGCAGCGACTTCAAAGCCTTTCACTCCAAGCTACGAGCATCAAGGGAACGCGGAACCCACATATCACTTGCGCGATCAATTTACCCCTTCACCGAGCAGGTCAATGAAGATTGGGCCTTCACCCACGGATGCCAACTACTCTGCCTCAGACTATGGGCGCATGCTCAACCATATCTCTGGCACGCGCAATTACCAACTTCATTACGAACAATTTTCGAACCCAAATTACATCCATCCAAACAGCGTGGCTGTCTCCGATTCCGATGACGGTTCCTTTGTCCTAAAATCGAAACGCCGCTCGCAACCGCATTCCTCATTTGTCGAACCTATTCAAAGACCCAACAGTGCGACACCTTCTATAAATTCTGCGCCCGGTTCGAATCGAAAAACTCGCAGTATCGGAGAAACCGCAACGACTCCGATTGCATCGTCCGACATGCAATTCATGAGTCCGAATGGATCTAGTACCGATTCAACCGTTCTCGACAGCCCACTCTACAGCCCATTCTTTTCAGGATTCGAAATTCCAATGACGCAGCGCCCATCGCCATCGTTTGGTAGCAGCGCCGCGTCGTCGTTTGCGCAGTCGCAATTATCGAGGGGATCAAGACATCATCATTATCACCACCATCATCACTTTTATCATCATTCTGGAACATTGACTGAAGCGACCGAAGGAACAACTACGGCGATGTCAACAACGAGCCATCATACCGATTCTGCCATGTCTCCATTAGTCAATTTGCCGCTCGCAAATGTGAAGGAACATGAATCTGATTTGAGGGATAGCTTCAAAAGGCTTCGAAAATTGAGCGCGGATGCCGGTTTATACACGCATCAGTTATTGGCTGCGCAACGCGATAGTGCGGGTGGTGTAAACGCAGGCGGGAGAGTCAATGCCGTTTCTAACAGAAACAAGCTGAGCGCGCGATCCACGGGTTCTCTTCGAATGGAAGATGAGAATGAGTGGAATGAGGATCTTCAAGAGATTGTCAATGAGGATGATATGAACCGAAGGGCGGGTTTTGGACTTTTCGATAAGGAAGATGGGTTTTACTAATAAAATGCGCCTTTCACGAGTGTATTTACAGCTCCTTCTTGGGGGACAGATATACGAATGCTAATATCCAGTTTTATTTGATAATTTCGAAATGGCAGCAGAAGTACCAGCTTGGAAAAGCATGAGTCATCAGACTGCCACGCATCCCCCATTTCCCCCATACATAATAATAGAATAACTTAGATCTTGTTGAAGCTGGAAATGTCAACAGACTGAACATAGTCTTCGAACGCAGTGATGGCCTCTTCCAAATCGTCTGTTCCAACTTTATCGTCTTCAACAACGCACGTAATTTGGAGCTTTTTGATTCCGTAACCGATCGCAACGAACTTTGCAGTTCCCCACACGAGACCTTCCATAGTGATGCCGCGAACACAAGCTTCCATTTCCTGCCAAAAACAACTTGTTCATGAACAAAGGCAGAAGAAACTCAAAGGCTCGAACCTTCATATCTGTTTCGTCGTCCCATGGCTTCACGTCAAGAATGACCATAGACTTGGCAACAACCTTTGGCTCTTTTGTTGTTGAGTTTAAAACGGGAGTGTCAGCTTGATGAGCGGAAGCAAGGGAAGGGGCGATCTGTCTGAACAAACTCAACTTGTTGCCTTCTTTGCATGGTAGTCCTTGAGGCGTTGAGCAGTCAAGGCTGCTTTCGCTTCATCCTCCTCCTCATCGTCAGAGCCAAACAGATCAATGTCGTTCTCATCCACTTCTGGGGCAGCTGCTGCTGTGGGAGAGAAGGGTGGGATTTAGAGGAAAGTAGTGTTGTCATGCGCATGAAAGGAATGCAACCTTGGGAGCTCTGTCCTTTGGTCCAGCGCCATTCAGCCCAAACGTATTCTGCAACTTGAACAGCCATCTTTTTTTCTTTCTTTTTTTTTATTTAAATTGTTTGGTGCATTTTATTCGGCGAATGCACGTGTTTCAGTTGCGCTTGACCAGCAAAAGGATTACGCTGAAACAAGCAGGGACGCCAACTCATGCGAGAAGGAAGAAAGTCTTGTCCGAATAAATGCACGAATAAAATATTTAAATTAAAATGGCGATGCCTGGACGCGAGCACCAGAAACAGGTGCTGGCCAATCTCGTGCGCAGGGTGAGTCGTGCTCTTGAATACTGCCATTGAATGCGTCCTCATCAGAGTCTGCCCAGGGCAAGCATGTGCCGTCGGCGTACCTGTTTGGACTGCCAGCGACTGGGAAGAGGTACCCCCTCTCTCTTGTGCTCCATTACATCGAATATAAACAAGCAAACACAGCACTCTCACTCGCAAGGTGTTGGAAGATTCCAAAGCAATCCACGCCATCATCGACTGCATGTCCGTGTTCACAGTTGCTCAACTGTTTGACACTTGTCTGGAGGCTCTTCTCAGCTGCGAAAACGGCGATACATGCGTCGATAGTGATTTAAACTGGAAATGCGACAATGCCGCCGACTTTGCGTTTGAACTCAAAATGCGCTTTGCGAAACAGGGCCACAACCAGCATCGCTTTCTGGTGCTCGATAATGCAGATGCCTTGCGCGCATTTCCAAACTCTTCAACGCTGATTCAGTCGCTTTTGCGTGTGGCCGATATGGTTGTTTCCTTTGTCGTTCCTTTTTGTTGGTGATGCACTGACTGTTTATTTTTCAGTCTGGCGCCAATATCACTGTCATGCTCATTTCTTGCCTCGATTGGGTCAGATTCAAAGAATCCGCGCAATGCATTGATCCTGCCCTATTTCTATATTTCCCGGCTTATACGCGTGCAGAAACCAAAGCAATCTTGGCATTGGATGCTCCTGCGATTCCTCCTCGAAGTGAATCCAATGACGATGAAGAACTCAGCCCGGAAGAAGAACAGTCCTTGTATCTGCAGTTTGTCGATTTGGCCATTCAAGTACTTCATCAGCCGTGCCGTGATTTGAATGAACTGCGGCATTTGGTTGCATTACTGTTTTCGAAATACAAGGAACCGATTATGCGAGGGAAATGTGAGGTTCTTTCGGACTTCGATTTTGTTTTCTTGAGGACTCATATTGTTTGGGGCAGACGAGAAAAAGGACACTGGAAAGCTTTATGCGCATATTCAGTTTTACTTCAAGTAAGCAATACAAATGGTCGCTATGAATTCTGACGAAATCAAACTTTCAGAGAAGTCATCGACAAGCTGTACATTCGAAAGATATCAAGTTCGGAATGGTCTCAGACCAATGTATCAGTGCGAACCAGTTTTGCGAATGGCCCAACTGTTTCTCAACCAGGTATCTTTAGTTTCGATAGAGTCGGTTGAATCGACCTAATGTTTGCGCGACTGTCAGATGCAACAGATGTCGATTTACCGCATAATACCGCGTATCTGCTTTTGGCTTCGTTTATCGCGTCTTATAATCCAAAGGGACTGGACGTGCGATTTTTTGCGCGCGCCTCAGAAAAGAGAACCCGAAAGACTGCGTCAAAAATGAAGAAGACGTCTTCAACCAAGGTACCACCCATCACTCTTCCGCCCAATCGCATAGGAATCCTAATTTTGTATGATCCCAGCTCCGTCAACAGCTTGTTGGACCGAAAACATTCCCGATTGAGCGGATGCTTGCCATTTTCTACCGCATCAAGGAGGACACGCAGGTGGATGAGGAAATGGAGAGTCTTGTGGATATTCAGATGCAGATCAAGAGTCTCATTTCGAAAGGACTGCTCCTGCGCATGAGCCAAGTGTCGCGACTGGAGGAGGTCAAATGCAAAGTGAACATTGGACTGGAGACGGCGTATGCACTCGCGGGACGCATGCGCTTCGATCTGTCCAAATACTTGCACGATTTCAAGGCGTAGTTCATGTAAAATAAACAAGCAGAATTTTCCAAGTCCTTTTGAAAAGTAACAAGCAGAATTTGTCCACACAAAAACTATCAGTTCAAAATGCACATCGTGACCATCATTGCCGCGACCTGTCTCGGAACGCTCATCGAGTGGTACGACTTCTACGTCTATCTGTTCCTGCAGTCCACGCTGGCAACCCAGTTCTACACCGGTAACCGTCCCTGTCTCCATCCCCCGGCACCCACACACGCTGACCCGCAACATCATGCATTCGTTCTTCAGGAACCGAATCAGCAGCCACAATTACTTGGCTCGCCACTTATGCAATCGGCTTCCTGTTTCGCCCAATTGGAGCCATTCTGTTTGGCTGGTTGGGTGACATCTACGGACGCAAGGTCATTTTCATGGCCACACTGCTTCTGATGGGACTTTCCACGACCCTATGTGGATGTCTTCCCACGATTTCAATGGTGGGTTCATCCGCTGGGGCTGGGTTGATCGTGCTTCGCGTGATTCAGGGACTCGCGCTGGGAGGAGAGTATGCCGGAGCCATCAGTTATATTGTAGAACATGCTCCTATAGACCAACGCGGTCGATACACGAGTGTATTGCAGGTTATGGCACCGGTGAGAAGCTTTTTTTGTCGAAATGTTGGTTTCGCAATACTCAATTTTCTCTCTCTATCCCTTCAGCTTGGTCTTGGTCTTGCCTTGGCAATGTGCCTTATTTTCCGTGTTACCCTTGGAACCGAGAAATTTGTATCTTTCGGCTGGCGCATTCCGTTCCTGATCTCTTTCCTGTTGATTCTTGTCTCTCTGTACGCGCGACGAAAGCTGTTGGAATCGCCGATTTACACTGAAGCCAAAGAGTCTGGTGCAGTTGCCAAAACCACTACACAGTACCTGCAAATGCTGTCTAAACCTGCAAACTGGCTTCAAATTCTGTTGGCAATCTTTGGAACATGCATGGGACAGGGAGTCTTGGCGCAAGTTTCTCAAGCGTACCCTCTTACATTTGTACTCAGTCTCGGAGTTCCTTTGATTGACGCGTACAAGATTCTGCTGGTCCCCGTCCTGATTGCATGTCCATTTTTTGCCCTTTTCGCGTTTCTGAGTGACCGATTTGGTCGGAGAACGCTGATGATAACTGGAGTCGCACTTGGCGCTATTCTCACATACCCATGCTACCTCGGAATTTACAACTACCGACCCTTTGAAAACAACAAACCCGGGCCCGTCTACCGTGACAACCACAGTCCCGTCATGATGTCTTTCTGCATCTGGATCTTGATCATGTCCGCAGCCATCTCATACGGACCCGTTGCTGCATTTCTTGCAGAACTGTTTCCAACGTCCACTCGGTTTATTGGAACAGCAACGTCATACCATCTTGGATTCGGAGTGATTGGTGGGATTCAAGGGGTTGTTAGTGCTTCGATTTCAGCTTCAACCGGGAGCACGTTTGGGGGCTTGTTTTACCCGATTGGTATTATGGGATTGTGTACTGTGGTTGGCCTTGTTTTTCTGCCGGAAACCAATATGCGGGATTTAAGGGACATTGGGTCTGAGGAGAAACACGATGTTCATTTAGAAAAGACGAGTGGGCCTGAGTTTTTGACAAATAATGTCACGGAAGCGTCTTGATTTTCTTGTTTGTGCTTATTAAAGGAGTATTCTCCGAAACCTTCCACGCTCGTCCCCAAAACCTTCCATCCTCAGTTGTGTTGCCGGTCCAACAACAAAGCAGTGTGGGAGAGTGTGAACACCCGTCATTGAGTCGCGTAAATTCCGCGATATCGATTCAATGAATCGTCTGTGAAGGGACTCAGAAAGACTTCAGAACACATGATCGTTTAATATGACTATTATACGTGTAGTATCGAACCCTATTTCACTAAGTTGACATCCAATGAACCAACAGCCCATCAATAAAGTCTACTTGTCATTGGTATATTTTACTTTCCCATTCATAATCGTGTTTACATGGACACCACCATCGGCACTGGCGTGTCACTGCTGCGTCCTTTGAGAGATGCTACCGTTTGAAAATACGCTGGCGTTCACAGCAGAGCTTTTCTTGCTCGAGTCCGTGCTTCCGTTTATCGCCCTCAGCTGCCCCTTCAAGAGAAAAATCACATTGGACATGTCGCGTCGGATGATGGTTTCCGAGACAATCTTTAAAATAACCTGCGAGGTTTGGCGTGTCAGCGGAACAGACACACACTGGACATTTGATTTCCCCAACTTACCTCCACATACAAGATACTCTCTGCCAAAGTAAATCCATCAATCAGTCCGTCAGCACTGAAGGAAGGGTCTGGAGCATACGAATACCGCAGCGCAGCCATGCCGGTAAAATGCATGCCGTTGACAGCCAGCGCGATAATGAAGGACGCAATCACTTTCACGATATCATTCGGATAATACGGCAAGACCCTAAACACGATAAACATCCCCGCCGTCGCAGCAACAAGCGCAATCACCGCACTCAGCAAAACAATGTTCATATCAAAATCGTAACTAGCTTGCATTCGTATCGAATGGATGCCGAGATGGTGCATGGCCAGAACTGAGGCGGCAACAAAGAGACCCGAGATGACGATTCTCCAGGGTCGGTCAAAGAGAATCATGATTTGAATGTCCGAGTTTCGTTCGCCGTTTTCCTGGAATGATTACTGCTGTTTCGGGTGGTGGGTCGATGCGAACACGCGTTTCGACGACGGGAGCTTTTGTGTCGTTGATATTGTTTCGGACAATGAGTACTCGGTTTCGATTGCCTGCAGTCGAGTTTCCTTGCCGGGACTGCGCGTGCTGCGGTGGTGTGTTCACTCGGTGATGACGCCACAAAAAAAAAAAAAAAAAAAAAAAAGCACCTGCTGCGTATCCGAGCTCCCACTTTCATTCTCTTCGATCAAAGGGCGTTTGTTAATTTTTGTATTCTTTTTGGCCAACCTTCGTTTCTGTTCGATTTTCATCTTCTTGGCCTCGGCCTTGGCGTAAATCTTTTGAGCCAGCTGCAGTCGCTTTTCAACAATCGTGTTCCAGTGTTCGTCCTGAGACGCGAAATAAAAAGCCCACATCACAACAAGCGAGCATATGATGGCACTGATGGCTGTCAGTCCCGGGTCAAAGTACATGGGCACGCGTTCCCCGGTGGGAAGGTATAAGGCTACGGCAGTCATCCCCACGAAGTGCATCATGAATATGGCGCGTAGCGATATCGAGAGAGCCGAGGCGATGAGAAGGAAGAACGAATAGAGCGGTGGAATAGGCGGGTCAGACCTGAACATGGGCACTGTCAGCCGAAAAAATCGGAGATATTCTTTTGCAGGGCACACCTCCCCCTCATTTCGTTAAAGAAGACGGCTGAAAGCGAACCCAGGCAGGAGATTCCGTATGATACCATCACGTTCTCCAGCTGCCAGACCGCGACCAGAGCTGTTCCTGCTTGGACATCGTTCGCGGTTTGGTTCATTGTGAAGAGGATTGTGCCGCCAAAGTTTATTGGAGTTTTACGTCACCACAATTTTCAAGATTGTCTCTGAAAACGTAAACCTCAGCGGAAATGGCTTCATTTATTGCTACTAAAGACCCGATTATGCAATGATGTTGCTAGAACCCACTGGATCGGATACTTGGGCTCGACGACGCGCCTTTGGATGACGCACCCTTAGACGACGCACCGCTCTTCCCAGACTGTGATATCGAACTGCCGGCAGCTTTCACCCTTGCCCGGAGGAGCAAAATGCTTGCCGTCATGTCGCGGCGTACCATGACTTCAGACACCACTTTGAAGGCAACCTGGCGATTTCAACAGTTGAATAAGATGATACGTCTTTTGTGCAACGCTGCTTGCACCCACCTCCAAGTAAAGCATGTATTTGACCAATATGGACCCATCGATTAACCCAGCCGTGTTAAAGTTTGGATCAGGCGCGTAAGTGTACCGAAGCGCAGCCATTCCTGTGTAGTGCATGCCGTTGACGGCAATTGCAATCACTATTGACGCCATCACTTTCACATTATCATGCGGATAATAAGGCTGCACTCGGAAAATGATAAACATTCCAGCTGTCGCTGCAACGAGCGCAATCAACGCGCTTAAAACGACAAGGCCCATATCAAACTCATAGCGAGCTTCCATTCGGATTGAATGAAGGCCCAAGTGATGCATACACAACACGGCCAGCGCAACAAATACTCCGGAAACCAGTATTCTCCAAGGACGATCAAAGAGAATCATAATTTGCAGGTCAAACTTGGTGAATTGCATGGCTGGATCCAAGAGAGCGCTGTTTTCGAAAGGAATGTTATTTTCTGCGATTGCTTCGGTTTCTTGCTGGACAGAGTTTTCCGATGGGCCGTTCTCATCTTCGCTTGAATCTGGACGCGATGAAGTGTGAGGACGATAATCCTCCGTCTGAACAGAGGCTCGGTTTTTATCTTTAACCGGACTCATCATTCTGGCTGTTTTGAGAAGGAGTGGCTTTTTTGTTTTTTGGGAGTGTGCTTAATTTATATCCGTCCACAAGTTTCAAGCCAAAAGAAACTCACTTGCTGCTGTTGCTGTTGATGCGAGGATTTTGTTACGTTTTTTGCCTTCTTCCTCCTCTTGAGTCCAAGTCTCTTTGCTTCGCTTTTGGCGTAGATTCGCTGGACGAGCTTCATGCGCTCCTCAATAATGTCGTTCCAATGCGCATCGTGCGAAGCGAAATGGAATGCCCCCAAGACCACAACCAAGCACACTACTGCACTTATAATTGTCAGAACGGGATCAAAGAACATTGGTACACGCATCCCGTTCGGGTGAAAGAGCGGGAATGCGGTCATGCCCACAAAATGCATCATGAATATGGCGCGTACGGAGATGGAAAACGCGGACAGAAAGAGTAGCGCGGTGGAATAGAGTGGAGATATGGGTGGGTCGGATCTGTGTCAATTGAGTTGGAGATCAATTGAATGGCTGCGGTTTGAATATAAAGTGTTTCACTCTTACCTCCCCTTCATCTCGTTGAAGAGAATGCCTGATATAGATCCGGTGAAGGATATTCCCAGAGAGATGATGGCCACTTTCCAGTCCCAGTAGCCCTGGAGATATGTTCCGTGGATGGCAGGTTGTTGCGTTCATAAAAGGCAAGATTTACATGCTACTTTGCTTCCCGAATACGCAAATCAACGCGTACCGATTCCCTTCTTGCCTCTTGGAAAAGTGAATACACGGATCATTTGGTCGGGACGCTTTTAGTCACGCGTTCCTCAAAATGACGCAATCGAAACCTACAAAACCAGACTGCATTCACGCACAACTAAAACCAAACCAAGCAACAACCGCGAACAACAATGCTTGTCAACAAAGACTCTGAGTTCGCTCCTTTGAAACGCGATCGCCAAGCGCCGAAGGTCACACCGCTGTCGCGAAACTACTCGCTCGACACTCTGTACACACACCGGAAGGTGCAGCCTCACATCGGAACAGAGTTCGACCAAGGGTATGTGATTGATTGGATATATATGACACGTCTGAGAGAATGGCGCATCTTTCCACCAGAATCCAAATTCGCGACATTTTGAACGCCACCAATTCAGACGAACTCCTTCTTGACTTGGCGGTGCTCGTCTCCGAGCGCAACGTTGTATTCCTTCGAAACCAGGACATTACATTCGAGGAGCAAAAGCAGTTTATTGACCGCCTTGGTCGTGCTGCCGGTAAGCCTGCCTCTAGTGGCCTTCACAGACATCCAGTCAGCGAGTCTTCTTCCGAGTTTGGACAAGAGGCGTATGTCATTTCTTCGGAGTTGGATAAAAGGAACAGCGCTTATGTCAGATCGGAGCTGCATTCTACTCAGTGGCACTCTGAGTAAGTCCCCACTTCTTCAGTACATTGAAGGCAAAGATTACGGCTTAAACATACCAAACAAAGTGTCACTTTTGAAAACGCTCCGTCCGACTATGCTGCATTGAAATTGCGTTCGTCTCCTCCCGAAGGCGGAGACACGTTATGGGCCAGTGCGTACGAGGTCTACGACAGGCTTTCACCGGCATTCCAAGCCTTCCTTGAAGGTCTTACCGCAACGCACACGGGCGACGGATTCCTGCTACTTCAACAGCTGGGGCTGGTTAATATAAATCCTGGTCCACGCGGGTCTCCTGAAAATGTTGGCGACCATTTGTCGGCGGTGCACCCTGTCATTCGAACGAATCCCGTGACTGGGTGGAAGGGAGTGTAAGTCTACCTACCACCAATCCGTGAGCTACTTAATACTTATGATGAGCACACACAAGGTTTGCCAACAAGGAGTTTACTAAACGAATCAATGAGCTGTCAAAGGATGAAAGCGACCTTGTCCTTGAGCATTTACTGAACCTCTGTGTTCAAAATCATGACTTGCAAGTTCGGTTCAAGTGGAACGTGAACGACGTGGCAGTGTGGGACAATCGTAAGCTCCTTCCACACTGCCACAGTTGATTTTGATTTTGACGAGTACCATCGATACGGGGAGCGGTCTACTTCTGTGGGGGAGGTTCCGTACTTTGACCCGGCGAGCAAGTCGCGAAGAGACGCGCTTGGCATCGCCCCTCCAGTGGCGCGTCGTGCGCATTTGGCATCGCTGTCCTCTGTCAGAAAATGAAATCGAAAGCTTGCGAAAGCTGAACCCTGCTGCCTGCGGTAGTTTAAATAAAATACTTGGAAATATTCATAAATAAATCCTTGAGGTCAAAGTTTAAAATCATTTCACTTTTCCCAGCACTTGCAAAAATGGACGGACGTCTGACGCGGATGCTGGTCGAATGCGGCGACGTAAGACTGCAATGAAGAGGACGCAGTGCGGATACGTGTCTCATCGATGCGCAAAAAACAGAACGGAGAGATTAAGCGAGGCATGGACGGAATCGTGGCTGCCGTCCTGAGAGACAGCGGCGCTCTCAAAAGCGCATTTACCCATGGCCTGATTGCGTGGTATGTAAACGATATGTGGAAGCTGTGTCTGTGTGGTGGTACTGATGTTGTTTTGCTTCAGCGTTGTCGAAGTGCCTTTGAAAGCATCGATTTACGGCTGCCTAGTCGGTCTCGTCAACCTGAAAGATGCAGTCTTTGCTGCTTCTGTCGTATCAACTATGCTGGACGTTCTTGACGAAGCCATTGCGGGTGGAGACTTTCGATCAGCCAAACTGCTGGTGAACTTCAATAGCGTTCTCAAACGATTCTCCCAATTTCGTAACGCTCTTGTGTCTTTCTAGTTGCGCTTCTTTGCTGAATTGGTCAATTCGGGTGTCATCACTGGCTCCGCGTTTCTTGATTTGGCAATGGGCGTATTGGCAATTATCGACAACACGAACAACACGAAACCTCAGCTTGTGGATGCGATTGTATTCTGCGTTTTGGGAGCGCTTCCTTGGGTACACTAGCATTCGCAAAAATTTGAGGGCTATTTTCTGACATGGGGTCCGCCGCAACACCATCTCTCCAGGCATCACACCATCTCTATCGAAGTGATCCAGAAGGGCTACAGCGACTTACTTCTGTTGTAGATGCGTACATGACCCGCCGGCGCGACTCTATCCACTTTGGACCGCTAGGTCTAGTCTTTGACGCCTTGAAAGTGTATCGAGACTGTCCCAAAACGGAACCATACGATCAAATCGATGTAAGCTCGAACAAATTGCGAAACTACCTGCTGTGCGGGAAATGCAGCATGAGAAAAACTAACAAACGCGTCCGCGTATCAGAAACTTGAGCACCTGTGGAACCAAATTCAAGACTTGCAAAACAACAATTGGGACGAATGCCTGTTGATGAGACCCGAAAACGCGTTTTTCGATGAACTCGCTGCAGGAACGAAGCATGCAGTCAAAGAATTTGTGTGGCCGTCTAATTTCCATATGACGGATATTCCTGAGCAAGAGCCCATGTTCTGGGTCTTTGACGATTCTGTAAATACTTCTGAGGTATGAATGTCGACATTGCACGGTCATGTCAAGAGATATTGAATGTCTCTATTTACAGAAAGTCATCTCAGAGCTTCCATCAACTCAAAAAATCGAGCGCTTTATCATGGACGACATTGCGCTCGACACTATCCATCTCCTCTCGCACAATCACATCGAATGCAGTCATTTCCTATTGAACCTGGACAAATTCCACAAAGAAACCGATTACAACTTTCATCAAGCGATTGTCGAAAACTTGATCAGAGAACTCATCAAACTGCCACGAAGCCAAGAACTGTCTGTGTATTATGCGACGCTATTGTTTGACTTGTGTAAAGGAGCTCCGTCAAAGGTGCCAAGCGCCATGGGTCGAAGCTTGAGAATCATCTTTTCGAGAATGGATAGCGAAGGGAGCGGTGTTGGCGGTGGGATGGACGTGGAATGTGTGAGGAGATTTGGAGAATGGTTTGCGCATCATTTGAGTAACTTCAACTATACTTGGAAATGGGCAGACTGGTGAGAACGAACTGGTTCCGGCAGAATAGAATTGGCACTTAATATGCGGCACCACAAAAATAGGTCTCATACGCTCGAAGATGACTCGACGGCAAAGTTTTCATTTATTCGCGAAACGTTGGAGCGCGAAATTCGGCTTTCTTACTTTGATCGCATTGTGGGGACACTTCCCGAAAACTTTTCGAGCAATGCTGCTGTGTTTCCTGCGGTTGCGCCAAACGCAAACTTTCGTTATGCCGCTGGCTTTAAATCTGCAGGTATTGTCGCATTTCGAACTCTTTCCCTCACGCGATTCTGAATCTTGATTTGAATGGTTTGTGCGCAGATATTTTCGGCAGAGGGGAAGTGGACAGCAACTTGGATGTCTTGATTGAGCGATTGAGCCGCCAGCTCTCTACGAAGCTGGATAACGGATCAATCATCAGTGTCCTCGAAGATATGTCAAGCCATCGCAAATCTACATACAACGCGAGTGACATGGCTGTGGAAGGATTCGGCGGGCCTGCTGGATCATCATGGGAGAATGACGTTGTCGTTCGGGATATCTTTGTGCAGAACATTTTGTTTTTGGGAACGAAAAGTTTCAGTCACTTTTTGAATATTGTGGAGCGGTGAGTTTTTCAAGACTTGGCGCACGGAGTTCTGGTTTTTAAAAAAATTTCGGCGACTTTTTCAGGTACGTCAAAATTTTGCAGCAAATGAATCAGGAAGCAGAGGATCGCCTCCACACCGTTCGAATCATTGCCGAGTTTTGGAAATTCAACACCCAAAACATGGAAATTGTGCTGGACAAACTCATGAACTACCGTGTCGTGGACCCAATCAGCATTATTACATGGGCCCTCGACTTGAGCGTGCTTGATAACGATTACTCAAGGTATATCAATTTGTTAAATGAAAACGGTAGTCGGTAGTGTAGTTCGTGACCGCGTCCTGCCAAACAGGTTCTACGTGTGGACAATTTTGAGGAATGTTTTGTTCAAGGTGAACTCGAAGGTGTCCCAGCTTCGCGAAAAGATTGGAATCAACGCAATGGATGGTGGGATGTCCTTGATTACGCAAATTTTAAACCATGGATTTCGACACGTTAACTCTTTGCGATTCAGAGGACAATTCGACAACCCAAGAAGCTCTTGACAAAGCATTGCGCGACCAAAGAGCAGCGTTTATTCTCTTGTTCCAGCGATTCCAAATCTGTCTGCAACAGTTGCTCGACCGCGGAGAAATTCCTGAATCGTCGAGCCGCTGGAGATGGATTTCAGGGCAGATGCGCGAGTTTGGACGATCGGTATGCAAACATTTCATTTTCCTTTTTGAAAACACCCCAACCAACTTACTTTATTTCGCAACCAGTTCCACATTGACGTGAATCGCCTCAAGTTTACCCTTGAAGCAACGGCATTTGTGGAGCCGATTGAGCCGCGCATGTTGAAGATTTGGAATGAAATCAAAGCGGTTGGAGAGTTGTTGGTCAAGTCTGGGTGAGGAGTGAGCATATGGCTGCGGGGGTCTTTTTATACATCATGCGTGAGGTGTATTGAGAGCATAAAAGTGTTTTACAAAATTTGCGCGTTTTATATGTCCCCATATGCTGTTTTTATCGATTGTTGTTGTGTGTCTGAGGTGATGAATGTCACCTTCCAAAAAAATGAAACGCGTTTTCTACAGCGTCTTCCAATGAGAGTCTGGATGAAACCAAGAGCAGTCAATAAGTCCACGCCAAACCAAAAGGGAAAGAAGACTCACAAGCGCCAATGAGCGAAGTCGCAGCACCAATCAACCCAAGATACCCGCTCTCAACAGGAATATAATCCAGCATGGCCACGGGCAAAATCACGTCCAAAGAATCTTGCAGCGTTGACCGCAACAACTGCGAGCGTTCCTTTTTAAGCCTCATCACAGGGACATCGCTGTTGATGACGAGATTGCGAGCATTGATTCTGAGTTTATACAAGTTCCCAATGAATGAAAACAGGATACTAGCGAGCCATGTTTTGTTGCGTGTGAATTGATTTCAGGAATGTTTGTAAAGGTGTACAGGTTGGTGGCATGCAGCTATGAAAACATGTTGGTTTAACAGCGAAGGAGTCAACACAGAAAGAACCAAAAACTGAGCAAACGCACCCACTGACACGTATCAAGAGTAAGCCACAGAATCATGCTCAAATTCTTGAGCACTGTCGTTACTTTGATGATGTAATCCTTCTGCGCCATGCATTCCTTGACAGTGGCCTGGTAAAACTCGAGCTGTCTTCCCGTAAAGAGAACTTTGCGCGTGAGTCCCACGGTTGCCATTAGATTCGTGAGGGATCGAATCGTGTCTTTGCTGGCGCCTTGCTTTGTATAGTGCCAAATGAGGAAGCGGCAGAGGTATTGGACAAAGCGGTTGACTCTGTCTCGACCGGTGGTTGTGGAAAGGAATTTGACTGCTTTGTCTTCCTGCGTTGGGTGGCATTGGGTTGTTGTGTTAGCGATGATCTGTGCCACGTGTGGTTGGTTACCATGATTCCAACCAACTCTGTGAGCGGATTATATTCTGAACTTTCTTTATTCATCACAAAATAAAACACCCGTGGAGATATGTGCTGCGAATGGCCGGAGAGGGAAATATGCTGCGTTAGAGAGAGTTCCAGTGGGTGTCTAGAAGAGATTCCATCAGCGATTCCAAACTCACATCAAAACTCACATCAAAAACAACATTAAACTCACATCCACCCAGAAGCGAAGTAAACGCGCCCGCAAGCCCCACATACGCTGGCGAAAGTGGCACATACTCAAGCCCCGCAGCCGGCAACAAAATATCGACACCGTCCTGAAGGGTCGCCAACCGCAATTTACCGCGTTCAATTAAAAGCGACTTAACATTCAACTTTGCAAACGCGGCCTTCGTCCTTGTTGCCCGACGCTGCGACTTTCTTTTCGATGGCCAGTTTCCGACCGTTCATTTGCAGTTTGTACAGGTCGCCCGTGAATGAAAAGACGAGCGCAAGGAGCCAGCATTTGAATGCTTTGACGCCAATGTCTTTGATGTCGTTGAATTTGTAAATATTGGCCGTGTGGATCTGGAACAACAACGTTAAATATGCTGATTGATGCTCTGAACAACACAGCGTCTCACCCATTGGCACGTATCAAAGCACAGCCACAGCGACAGAAACACTGCCTTAGCGATACTCGTGCTCTTTACAACATCGTCCCGAATCTCAAGGAACTTATAGATGGCTCTGAGAAACTCAATCTGTCTTCCAGTTCGCATGACCTTGCGCGTCTGTCCAAGCACGGCAACAAGTGAAGAGATGCGCTTGGCAGTGTCTTTGTCCTGGACTTGGTGCACGGCGAAGCGCAGAAAGTACTGAACGAAGCGGTTGATTCTGTCGCGTCCGACAGTGGTTGCGAGGAACTTGACGGTCTTGTCTGTCTGTGTTGTGTTGTTGTTGGTGTGGGTGTGTTGGGTAAATGCGAAAGGGGGCTGTGTTGTGTTCTGACCGTTGTGATCTGGCTCATGGATGGTTGCACAATCTTTTTTAGTTTATTTTATTTTGTTCACTCCTTCTTTGCGCGCGTGGAAGTCAGCCCACTGCCGCCCTGAGTCTCGCTGCGCAAATCGTTCTTGTTTGTGAAGCGTCTGTGCACACTGTCCACCATTTTAAAGAACCAGAATATGTTGAGCGAGTTCTGAATCCAACGCGTTAGTTCACATCCACGCTCAGTTATACGAAGAGATCCCTCACCAGCACAAAGTTACAGATGGAGTAAATCACGACCAAGTGCAACGGAATCTGGTCAAACTGCTCATACAGCGACACAAAAAAGTTGAAACTCTGGTACAACCCAAACACGAGCCGACACGCGAAAAACACTGCCAAAAGCAAGATCCCATTCACAAACTGAAGCGTACTTCCCGTCCACCCAACCTTGTCGCACATCCAATGGATATTCAGGAAGGGCGTCGAGAGCTCGTACATGATGAAGACGGCGCCGTAGTACTGGATAAACGGTTTGAAGGAGAAAAAGTAGACGCTGAATGCGGCAATGCCGTGGATGATAAAGCCCGCGTCGCCCATCAGAATCGACACGTAAATGTCCCAGGCAAAGTATCCTGTTTTGTTTTTGATTGGGATGATTACTAATTCGCGGGCTGCGCTTTCGAAAGACAAGACAACGCACCAACAACGACTGCATTCACATCTCCCGAGTACTGGTTGTATCCCCACAGCTTGTTTTCGTACAAGGACGCATCAAAGAGCATTGGGAAGGCAACGGACGTGATGATGATGGCGTTGAAGAAGGACACAATGCGCATCCTGTGGGAGAAGGCATGCCATGCAGATTGTGAGATGATGCTAGAGTTAGTCAGATGGACTTCATGCTCACCTCCAGTCCCACTGCTTGTTCTATGACAAAGAAAGCGATGAGCCACACAGGCTAAGCAACAGATCAACACAAGAGAGCAAACCTTCTTCCAGGATCTGTACGCAGGAAACATGGCCGTCGATACCAGACCCGCCATCACGAACATGGCCTGCCAGAAGACGGCAGACAGGACAACCACCTTCCAGTGCTTCTCCAGTGCACCAACGCCCAGTGATTCGAGAAGAGACATTTCAGTTAAAGAAGAGGTTCTTTTCGCAAACAGGAATACGTGATCAACGACGTAGCATCAGATTAGTACTCAACACTCTCAATGATTCGTGTACCGGAGCTCACCTTTTTTGTGCGAGAGATGGACTCTCAGGTTTTTATGAGAGCGTAAAAATAAAAACAGCCAAATGACACTGCTGCGAACACTTCCCCGTCTCGTCCGCTCGACCCCAAAGCAGAGCACCGCCGTCCGTTTCGCCAGTTCCCACTCCGACCACCACGGCGAACATCATGGAGGAGAGCCCACCGGATACTTTCTGGGTGCACCCGGCAAGGTGATTCATCAACAATCGATTACCCCGCTAGTTGGTAGCACTAACTGTCTCGATACTGCCTGCGAATAGGCCGGAAAGAAGGGCAAATACTTCTGGGAGCCTGTCTGGGTGTGGGGATACTTGGGCGGAACCGCCGTCTTCCTGGTTGCATATGCTTACTCGCCAAACAAGACGTATGTTATTTCGAATTCTACGTAACTTACGAACTTGGGAGCGAATCCTGCGTTTCGATATTGTGTTCTGGCCGAGATCTGATCCTTGCGTTGTACCCTATTTTCACCTTTTTGTGGGTGAGAAGTGTGACTCAGGTTGCCAAGATCGAAGCCCACAAACGACTCGCCGAATCTGGAGAAAACTTTGGATGGCCATTCCCACCTGGCTGTGAGTTGTTTTATTGATTTCATTTTCCTCTCTTGGGTATGTCGTGTGGGAGAAATATGCTGGAGGCGGTGCGAAGACTGATGGACTGTTCGAAGCGGGAGCTTTTGATACACGCAGTCTTTCTGACGTGCTTGCTACTATTATCACAATTCACAGTCCAGCAAAAGTAGAAGCGGAAAACTATCGACATCGATTGACACGAACTCCTTCATTGCCGAAAAGCTGGATACGAATAAAAAATGCTATAACCCCGACAAGCCACCACGAAACACCTCGAATACATATGAACAACTTCTGACTGATCCAACTTTCGCGATCCACACAAAACTCCAACTTTTTACTTTACTTCCGCAGCCTCCGCCTTCACCACGAACGGATTCACCAGCTTGACTGCAACTTCATTCGTCCGCATGAAAGGCAGAGTCCAAGGAGGGTTAAACTGGTTCAAGACCGCGCTGGACTCGTTGAACGCGATTTGATCACGGTTCAATGAGTTCTTTAATTCTTCGAGTTTGCCGTTGTATTGAGACCACCCGTCTCCTGTGAAGGGTAAGACTGCCATGTCGCAAGACTGCTGTTCTTCGACTTTGACGCCGGATGAGCTGATGGGAGTGGGTACTTTGTCGATTGAGTCGTATTCCTGGAAGAGTTGGAATGAGAAGAGTCAGTATTGGAGGAAACGGGAGACACGATTCACGAAGAGGGAAGAAATAGACTGTCACCTTTGGCAGAATAAATGCCATCTCATTCTTTGATGAAACCACAGGGGCAGTCATTGCAATCGGCTTCACAGGCGCCACTGACGCGTCCTGGTTACCGCCAAAGATGAATCCAGCCAATGCGCGGAACGAGGAACCTGTCTTGCCCTCAGCCATAGGTGTCTTGATCATAACAGCAGCCGGGTATCGTCGCACCTGGTACTCTGTGGCCTGGTGCAGCAGAGTGAAGGCCGGTGTTTCGACGTTGACACCGCCAAAGATCTCGCCAATGAAGTTCATGTTTTGCGTGCGTTGTTTGTGTTGGGATTTGAATCAAGTTTTTATTGGTTGGATTTCAAAGCATTTGGAAGCGATCACAGAGTTGGTATTTACGTTAAAATCGCGTTTCTGCGGACAAACAGCCTTGATGCATGCACAGCTGCTTGTATAACTCTCGCACATTCTAAAAAGTATCCCAAATATTTTGAATGCTGTCCCTCGAATCCCTCCCAGCGGAAATTATCGACAGACTTGTTCCCTTGCTCGACCTCCACTCCCTCTTCAACCTCTGCCACTGTCTGATCTATCTCAAACCTCTCTCCAAAGCCATCTATGACGTGTCGACCACAATCCTGATGAGAAATGTCTGGCCCCGCCTCGAACTTGGCCCAGTTTATGATAATTCTTGCCGGCCCGAATCTTATTTTGACTGGTTTCGATCCGGAGATGCGAGCTTGATTCAGTATACCACGATATTAAACCGGTTTGGGGGTGCATTGGACCTTACGCTGTGCTGCGAGCGGCACTTGCATTGCTATAGACAGTTCCTCCCAAGGCGCTTCATTCTAACGATTCAGCTGAGTGTGACATTGCCGGATCAAGTAGAAGCGTTGCTGAGGATTCTATCGCTCTGGAAGGTGGATGTCGAGGAGCTGAGCATATTTTCAGATGAGTGCCAACCAGACTACGACATTGAGCACCTGGAGAAAATCAATCTATCTGCGATACAAGACATGCGTGTTGCCAAGTTGAACCTGTTTGATGTGTCGCCGCTGCTTCTTGAGCAAGTTCCCCAATTCAAAGGGGTCAAAACACTGCAATTGGATGATGCGGACGGATTCGAACATATCGCACCCATACCTTCTCTCGAATGCCTGATTATAGAAAACAGCGACGCAAAGCACCAATACAACGCCCAAAATGCGATCATAAAGGGCACACATCCGAACTTGAAACGAGTTGAAGTGCATTACACCAATGGGAAATCGCGCACATTCCAGATACACAGTTGGCTGCCAAGAAGCTATGCGAGGAGGGGCTGAAGTCTCTGGGTTGGGTTGTGCATATGCCAAAGGATGTCAGCGAGTCCATTTCGGCAGTCGCTTGGACGCGGGAATAAAAGAGCTATTTATTGTTGGAAGGGTTCTTTTTTTTTTTTTTTTTCGTTATCCTGTTGCCAGACTGTCTGAATGAATAGAAAGTGGTCCTTTCAGATGTCAAAATCGAGTTTCTGCGGAACGGCAAGCATTCACAGCTGCTGATATAACTGACGCACATTCAGAAAAAGGATTCCAAATATTTCGAATGCCGTCCCTTGAATCGCTCCCCGTCGAAATCATTGACATCTTGGTTCCCTTGCTCGACATCAACTCCCTCTTCAACCTCTGCCACTGTCTGCCGCATCTCAAACCTCTCTCCAAAGCCTATCTACGACGTGTCGAGCACAATCCTGGACCTGGATGTTGACAATGTCGAGTACTATATCTGGCCCCGTTTCGAACTGGGTCAAGACTATGATAAATGCCCGCCCGAATCTTATTTTGATTCGTTTCGATCCGGAGAAGCGAGCTTGATTCAGTATGCAAAGATGTTGAACCGGTTCGGAGGCGCAATGGATCTTACGCTGTGCTGCGAGCGGCACTTGCACTGTTACAGACAGTTTCTCCCAAGGCGAATCATTTTGACGATTCAGCTGAGTGTGACATCGCCGGATCAAGTTGCTGCAATCCTCAGGACGCTTTCGCTGTGGAAGACGGATCTCGAAGTGCTGAGTTTTCAGCCAGACGATGAAGCGGAAGATGATAGCGATGACGGGCTGGAAGATGTCGATGTTTCTGCGATACAAGGCATGCGTGTTGATACGCTGAAGCTTTTTGAAATGTCTGTGGCGCTTCACGAGCATCTGCCTCAAATCAAAGGGCTCAAAACACTACATTTAGGAGATCCGGCTGGATTCGAACATATTGCAACCATGCGTTCTCTCGAATGCCTGATCATTGGCAGCAGTGATACGCAGCACCAAAAGGAAGTTCAGAACGCGATCATGAAAGACACGCATCCGAACCTGAAACGAGTTGAAGTCCATTACAGTAAATGGAGCACCGATGGATATACAATGTGGGCTGCCAAGAAGCTATGCGAGAAGCGGCTAAAGTCTGTTGGTTGGGTTGTGGATATGCCGAAGGATATCAACGAGTCCATCTCAGCTGTCGCTTGGACGCGGGAATAAAGGCAGTCTACTCTTTTATGTCTTCAAGATGGGGGGATACATGGATGTCTTTTTTTTTTTTTTTTTTTTTTGGACAAAAGACGACCATCTTGTCTCTGCGCAACTGCAAACAGACTTGATGCACTCACGGCCGCTCGGATAACTGACACACATTTAACTAGTACTGCGCTCAAATCCAATTGTTTCGAATGACGTGCCTCGAACACCTGCCGGTGGAAACCGTCGACGGACTTGTTCCTCTTCTCGATATCCACTCCATCTTCAATCTCTGCCACTGTCTACCACATTTGAAGCCTCTTTCCAAAGCCATCTATGATGTGTCCATGATTCTGGAACATCGCGTTGAAAACGCCGAGTGTTTTGTTTGGCCTGGCTTCGAACTGGGGTACGGATATAGGGAGATGCCCACCCGATTCTTACTTAGAATCGATTCAATCTGGAGAAGCGAGCTTGATTGCGTACGCAAAGTTGTTGAACCGGTTCGGAGGCACACTTGAGATTGATCTGTGTTGCGAGCGGCACTTGCATTGCTACAGACAGTTCCTCCCAAGGCGCATCATTCTCACGATTCAATCGGGTGTGACACCACAGAATCAGGTTGTGGCAATCCTGCGGACGCTGGCGCTGTGGAAAGTGGATGTCGAAGTGCTGAGATTACAGCCAGATGATGAAAGAGACGAGGAAGAGGGGCTGGAGGGCGTTGATTTATCTGCGATACAAGACATGCGTGTTTCTACGCTGAAGCTCATTGAACTCTCGGCTGCACTTATTGAGCTACTGCCAAAACTCAATGGACTCAAAACCCTGCAATTAGATGATCCGGATGGACTCGACCATATTGCGCCCATGCACTCTCTCGAATGCCTGATTATATATAGCAGCGATGCAAAGCACCAAAACGTCCAGAACGCGATCATAAAAGGCACACATCCGAAATTGAAACGAGTTGAAGTGCTCTACAGCAAATGGATGGCCGAACGAATGTACCCAATGTGGGTTGCCGAGAAGCGATGCGAGAAGAGGCTGAAGTCTCTGGGTTGGGTTGTGAATAAGCCGAAGGATGTCAACGATGCCGTCGCAGTTGTCGCTTGGACGCGGCAATAAAAGAGCCATTTATTGCTGAAGGGCTTTTTTATGTCGCCAAGATGCTGGGGATACATAAATGTCATTTCTCTGCGGACAGTTGAAGATATGTTTTTTTTCTCGGCGCCAAAAGACGCGTATCATCTTGTCTCTAAACAGATTCGCACAGCCACGGAAGGTCGATCTGGAGGTTCTGAGTATAGAATCAGAGGAAGAAGCGGGTGAAGAGGACGTATGGCACTTGACTGTCGGGCAAGAGGACTTGGATGTGTCTGAGATGCGAGGTGTACGTGTTACTACGCTGAAAGTTTCCGAAACGTCGACACAACTGCTAGAGCATCTTCCCCACATCAAATCAAGGGACTTAAAAGACAACATCTTGCAAATCCGTCCGGATTCGATTCCATCCCACCCATGCCGTCTCCGCAATGCTTGGTTATAGGTAGCTGTATACGTAGCAACTATCCGCGGCACCACGAAGAAGTCCAGAACGCGATCACATCCGAATTTGAAACGAGTTGAAGTACATTCCAACAAGCGGGCTGTCAGTGCATGCGCAATATGGGATGTTAGGAATCGATTCGAGAAGCGGCTGAAGTCTTTGGGTTGGGTTGCGCTTGCGCCGAAGGATGTTTGGTCGTACCTCACGATTGTGGCTTGGACGCGGGAATAAAAAAGCCGTTTGATCGTTGACCGTCACTTTATTTCGGTCAAAGATGTCGGGGATATACAATAAATGTCAGTTCTGGGCTGCATTCGCGGCCAAAGCATCAAGGGTGCTCTGCAGCATGACTTCGTTGCTCGTGTCGAGTTCGTGGAAGCGGCGCAGATCCATGGGTCTGTCCAGCAAGGGCATCACGTACGGATCAAATGTCTTCCAGTACGGGTTTCCGAGATGGTATTGTTGGCTCTGCAAGTAAGTGCGATATCAGGATCAGGAAGAAATGATAACAGAGTTGGAAGCGAGATCTTTACGCTCTCATGCTCGTATCGCTCGACAATGGTGAATGCACGCTAGAAATAGACAGAAGAACTGATCATCAGGATCAAGAGACTGCAATAAGAGAAAGACAGAGTTCACCTTATCGATGTGGTCCTGCATCACAAACCAGGAAATGGTTTCGCGGTCCTTGCTGTAAACTTGTGAAGCTTCGATCAGCTTCTCGTGTAGCTTGGCGATGGACTCGGCATCGTCTTTCGCGTACAGATGGACGACGATTGTGTAGACCATGTTTAAATTGTTTAAGGGAAGACTGATAACAAGCTCGTGATTTTATATTATATTATTATACTTTCACAACCCTAAATGTCACCCTTCGCGTGAAGCGCGTTTCCAATTGTTTTGATGCGTTTCCAAGCATCGTCCATGGACTTTTGATTGGTGTGCACGCTCGCATTCCGTGTGTAAAGCGGGTGCTCATGCCGTGCAGCACTGCCCAACAGGATCAACGCGTCTTCTCTTTCGGACGTGTTCTCCACGCGCACAGCATCTCCTCCGCCTTGGAGGAGTACTACTTCGTTGTTTGGAACAGTTTTCCCGTTGATTACAACGCCAGAACCAGCATACACAACTGCCCAGGAAGAATCATGTCCGTCACGGAATTGGTGTTCAAACACGGCGCCGTTTGGCTTCAATGCAACGTCGAAGATATCAATCTGATCGGCGGGTGGGTCTGTGATTGGCGAGACAAGGTCCTTATACACGCCCGAAAGAACGCGAACTGTACAAGTGTTTTGGTTCTCGGACAGTTCGGGAACTTGCTCAGGAGGAACAAGCTGCGAAAAGGAAGACCCATCCTCGACTCCAGGCGGCAGCGCAATCCAAAGTTGAAAGCCTGTAAAGTTGGTTGGGGTTTTTTGAGACGCCGAGACTGGTTCAACTTCAGCGAAATGCCAAGCACCTCCTGTGACCATTGCATTCAATCACATGATCAGGATAAGGATTGAGAGAATAGGTTGAAGCACACCTCCCGAGCGCATCCACTCGACACCATGTGGCGGCAGCACTCCCCTCTGACCCTCGGTGTCAATGTACCGCAGTGCATTCCCAAGCTGATACGACAACGTCGCAACCCCAGAGTGCGGATGGTATCCGAAACCAAATGCACCCTTCTTTCCTTTTTGTGGAGATGACGGAGTTGCACTGATTATGCGGCCGTCTGCGTCCAGGACATGGTCAATTAGAACGAGTGGTTTGAGGAGGTCGCCGTGGCCGGAAGTGTTTGGACTGACGAGACGGCGGACAGTGCCGGTTGTTCCGTGGAAGGAGTGCGCGGGATGCGTCGCCAAAATGCTCCTCAGTTTTGACATTTCGAATGCTGTTCAAACTGTTCAAACTCACAGACATCGGACATCGGTCCGGGCAACCAAGCACGAAATCCGCCCTCTACGCATTAACAATTCATTCAAAAAGCCCGAATTTATCAGCCGTGAATTTTGAATTCCCCAAATTGGACGTGACCATAAAAAGAGCGGGCGGATCAACTTAACTCCGCCATTTTAAAAGCATGGCCAGTCTCTGCCCAGTCCCGATCCTCAGCACCTACAACCCGTTCACGCTCAACGGCAACCGCACACTTGGCACAGACTGGAAGCTCCCTTCCGTTGCCGACTTGCGGCAGTTGAACTACACCGCTGGCCCACGACCTGGCTACGGATGCTTCCAATGCCCGGACTACCCACTGGGAACGCCGCTGCTTCCACAAGGGAAGGGAAATGCTACCGCTTTCACGGCCGATGAGTTGTGTCCGCGTGGATTCTTTTGTCCGTACCTGGATGCCGCCAATCCGTTGACGTTTCCGGTGTACTGCCCTCCATCGGGAGAGTGTCTGGCCACCCGTCTGGGCACGTATGAGCGGTGTCTGAATCCGCAGGGATACTACGAACCAATGGCGTGTCCGGACCGGCTTCTATTGCCCGACATACAACACGGTCCGTACTTGGTGAGTATCGGTTGACATTTCCTCTTACTAAGTGTGATTATTAAATTGAGATCCAACAGCCCGGAAGGCAGCTTCTGCATCTCTGGCTCAACAACCGAGCCAACGCAGTGCCAGTTCATGAGCTACTGCCCTCCAGGCTCACACAAGGAGCGTCACTACGGCTTCATTGTCCTTGTTCTTGTCATTGACATCGTGATCCTGGCTGTCTACCTCTTCTTCAGACTCCGTGAAATCAAAGCAAATGGCGAACCAGTTGCCGCAATCATTCCTTATGCTCTCAGAAAACTCGTTGTGGATGTCAAGGAATACTTCAAGAAAAAGGACGACACGAAATCTTCAACAACCAAGTCATCAGAACCACAAACCTCTGTCACATCCATCCCGAAAAATGCATCCACCGCCGAAACCATTGCCTCCACACTCTCGGTTCTCACCAGCGGCTTCAGCAAAGGTCTCGAAGGCCACACAGACCTCCGCATGAACTACCAATTCCAAGACCTCGGACTCCAACTCGCAACAGGAACACGTATCCTCCAAGGCGTGTCCGGTTCCATTCAATCCGGTCGCATGACAGCCATCATGGGACCCTCAGGAAGTGGAAAAACAACGTTCATGAATGTATTGATGGGAAAAGTGTCCCGTACAGACGGTGAACTCAAGATTAACTCGGTTGTCGCGGAAATGTCCACGTATCGCAAAATTATTGGATACGTGCCGCAAGAGGATATCATGCTCACGGAACTGACTGTGAAGGAGAATTTGATGTATTCTGCAAATGTTCGGTTGCCGGGAACTTGGAGTCGAGCGGAAGTGGAGGAACATGTGAATGCTTTATTGAAAGCATTGAAGTGAGTTGCGCTTGTTTTACCCCTGAAGCGCACTCATTAACCATGGCTTAATTTTTTCATTTTAGCTTGTCGCATGTCACGAATTCCAGGATTGGCAGTAGCTTGGACCGCGGTATTTCCGGAGGCCAACGAAAAAGAGTAAACATTGGATTAGAACTGGCAGCAGGTGAGACGGATTGTTTGGAAAAGTGCCAAATGTTTTGAATTTCTAAAAGATTGGGAAAATAGTTCCACTTTCGGTGTTTCTCGATGAACCAACTTCTGGACTCGATTCAACCGCCGCCTTGGACGTTGTGCACATTTTGAAGTCGATTTCGCGTCTCGGACTGACCATCGTTTCAGTCATTCACCAACCGCGATTGGAAATCTTTGAGGCATTCGATGACGTCTTGATGGTTGCTCCGGGAGGCAGGACCGCGTACATTGGCCCAGTCAACGAAGTGCAAACCTACTTCCAGAGCCTCGGATTCCTGTTTGACGATCGCCTGAATCCCGCCGATGTCTTGATGGACATTTTGTCTGGACGAGGCGAGCTTGCAGACGGATTCCCGCATGAAAGAGTGAACGTGGATAACATTGTCGCGCAATGGAAGATTCATTTGGACGGGAAGCGTACAAAGGGCGAACCAGCCGTCTCAGTGACTCCAGAATCGGAAACCGGCGGCGACGAAATGGCGATCCAAGCCATGAAACGCGTGAGCCAATTGCGTGGGTCTTCCTTCTTTCGCCAAGTCCTTCTCTCGCACAACCGTTCCATGCTCCAGCAAATGCGGCTTGTGGCTGCGTTTGTGATGGAAGCGTTCCTGGGTGCTCTCGCTGGCTACATGATGGGAATGTCTGTGCCAGACGCTGAAACGTACCAAGGTATTCTCAATGGCCAGTTTGCAGTCTTGTCTGGTTCTCAGGACGCTGTTTTCCTGGCAATGACTGGCATGATTAATGGGATTGCGATTGCCCTGATTGCGGCGCCACCTGGTGTCAAGGTGTTTGGTGAAGAGAAGGAAGTGTATTATCGAGAAGCTGCGGCGGGTCATAGCAAGCTTGCGTACTTTGTGGGCAAGAATTTGAGTGTTGTGTATCGCATTGCGCTGGCTGCTGCGCACTTTGTGGCCGTGTTTTACGTAATGGCGAGGCCGCCAATTTATATTGGGTACCAGTATGCTGCCATGTTTTTGAACTTTTTTGGAATCTGTGAGTTTGCCTTCTTTGCTTCACTTGTTGCTCTCGTGAAACTCATTCTTCTTTTTCTCGGTCACAGACGGCATGGCCCAAATCATTTCCATGTTCATCCGCCGCGAAAACGCGCCCTTAATGGCCGTCACAGTCGGAATGATTTTCGGCGTCCTCAACGGTTTCGCCCCCACACTCAAAGAAGCCGCCGAAAAGGGAATTTTATGGATTTTCAACATTGGTGTGAACCGGTGGGCTTCAGAAGTGTTGTTTATCCTGTGGATTGAGCGGTACTCTGCAGTGTACGATTTGGGGGTTCCGACAGAGTATTTTGGGTACCAAGTGGGCCAGACGGCGAGGAATTTGTGGGTGATGGTGGGGATTGCGGTTGCTTATCGAGTTGTTGCGTTTGTTTTGTTGGTGTCGCTGAATCGGCAGAAGCAAAAGTAAGTATCTCATCAACATCCAAATAAAATATAGATTTTAAGAATAGCATCAAGACTGATTTCCACAGTTTCATCAGTGAACGCAAGGAGACAGTGCGTATAGTTTTATTGAAATGAACATGTGAACGAGAATGATAAAATTG
>JAIWWG010000171.1:0-31046 GCA_025435555.1 Chytriomyces cf. hyalinus JEL632 | reverse complement strand
AATTGACGTCCTGCTTGGCCAAATCTCGGCCAAGGACAACAGTGCCAACATGGATGTAGAAGAGGTAGTTCACACCTTTTCAATGGTATCTTCACCTGTTCTATCAACTCAAACTACCAATATCCTCAGGATGAGATCTTCTTCTGAGCATGAGAGTTTATTGGCACAGAGCCTTTGGTCATTTTCATTTCAAGATGATCTTACAGACTCTAAAGAGTTACAAAGGGAAGAAAAATAAAGTGATGATGGATGCCCAGCAATTACTTTGCAATGTTAAGATCTTCCCAAAGATCAAGGAGATTTGTGAAGACTGTGCCACAGGTAAAATCACCCAAAGCCCAGTCTATGCAACTTCATCTCCTGCTACACGAAATCTTGGTAGGATTCACACTGACTGTGTGCCACTACCAAAGGAATCATTCCCACAATGCCATCTCCATGGTACAGTTGTTGTTGACAGCTGGTCCAGATTCACTGTCATGTACACACACAGACTTAAGAGTGAGTCTGAGAACATCCTGAAGTCCATGATAGATACATGGGAAGAACAACACTCACCACTGAGAGTTGGAGCTGTTAGACACAGTGGGGGAGAGCTGAGAGACTCATTCAAGCAGTTCTGTAACACCCGAGTGCCTAGAATAGCTGATAAAACATCCCCACCTTACAACAAGGAGTACAACGGGATGGTAAAATGCCATTATGGAATCTATAAAGGTAACGCCATCATGCTCCTAGCCCAGGCAAAACTACTGTTATGCTTCACGTGCTATGCTCTCCAGTACTCTATGTATGTCAAAAACTGCATGAGCCACCCTGATGAGACTTACACGTCACTGTACAAGTTATGGTATGGACAGGAGCCTGATCTCTCAAGGATCCAACCCTTTGGCTGCAAAGTCACAATATGGGCTCACCCCAACCAGAGGAAATCTTTCTACTCTGACAAGGGATCTGTAGGAATCTTTCTCAGTTACAATGGCAACTCACTCTATTGGGTATGCCAAGACAACTGTGTGAAGTCTGTCTCTCATGTAGCATTTCATGCTACTTCATTTCCTGGTAACTTTACCACACAGGAAGAATCAGAATCCAAAACTGATACCGAAGTAGCAAGAAACATTGACAAGTCTATTCCAAGGTACAACCTGAGACCATGGGCAACACAAGCTGTTCCCGACTCAGTCATACCTGAAGAAGAAAGAGAAACTCCAACCTGTGAACCTGACGAACCACTTCCAGCACGACCAGAAGAGCTCTCAGTCATGGGGGATTACCCCAAAGAACTTGACAACCTCCCATCATCTGATGAGGAGTCTACTTTCTCAGACCTGGAGTCTGAATACTCTGACATACAACCTGATCAGTACCTGGTACCAGAGAGAGTTACACCTGAATCAAATGGGTACATGTCAGAAGAAGAGATCCCAATGCCCGTGTACTTATCAGGACTGTTTTACATTTTGAGATAGATGGCTGCACCACTAGGGATTTCTCAATCACCAAAAACTATGTCTGCTCTTATGTCACTTGAGCACATCTATATTCAAATAAACAAGCAGTATAAGTTGTCAAATAGACCCAGAACCCAAATAATGAACAAGTTTGTGAACACTACAATTTATTTGTGGGGAGATGTTGTTGACGCGATTATTTTCAGAGTGTTTACACTGACACCAAAACAGCACTGCAAAATTTCAGATGCAAGAGATCAGGATGGGAGGCTGGATTGGAAGCCATTCGAATGACGCTGAATTCAAACAATGGCTCTGATATGGGCCAATCATGCCTGACTGGGTATAATGGGACTGCATGTAAAATTATTTGGAGAGCTGGGGCTGAGAGGCAGATTATTATGGCTATGGACGAGGATTTGGATATTCTGTACCTGAAGTGAGCACATAATTTGTTGATATCCAGCATTCAGTTAACTTCAAAGGAAACAGCTCTTATCTGATGCCTGGTCAAGGGAACGCACTTTGTCCAAGCAGGTACGCCAATGGGTGTACAGGCATGACAATTGAACCGCCATTCCAACCGAGGATATTTTCGAATCAGAACTATTACAGGTACTCCTCTTATTTTGTGATCCAATGCACCCATGTTCCATCCACGGCTATTTAATGTCACTGGATGAGAAGTTGTGAGGCACACTGCTAAGACCCCAATAAAGCTTAATTTACACAAAGTTGGGACCTTAAACAATCCACCATGATAACACACCTTCACATGACACCCTCACTAAGTCATCATAAGGTGTCAGACTCTATCACTCTAGAGAATACCAATAGTACTAAGACAAACTACCTGCAACACCAAGCATTTGGTGGAAACACACTCCCCTTGGCTTGTCTATACTTACATGAAGTCATGTGGATTTCATGTCTTTGTTACGTATGGGGTCTGCAAGTGCTCAAATACCTGTTTCCCACATCTTCATGCATTCCAGAGATTTGAGCTCTCCTTTATGTTGAGTATATGAGGAGACCACTGGTCTGCGTGAATCATAAATTTCAACCGATTTGCTCAACTGTGAACGGCAGCAAAATACTCAGCAGCCCACCAAACGCCACCACGGCGTACTGTGCGTTTACATTTTTAGAAGCAATGAGAGTCACGAAGGTTGAGAGACTGTCGGCAATGTCAATGTTGTACGTGCACATTGATGCGCTGCTGTCAATCAGGAACAGAAAACAGTTGTTGTTGTATTCGAGCAAACAGTCACGGTTCTGGAGTAAACTGTGCCGACGAGGCAAAGGAGCGTGATTGCGACAGCTAATTATAAGTATTTATTCGCAAATCCTCATCAGTTTTGCCGTTAGTTTGCTTCAGTCACGAAAGCCTCACTCCTTCATCGATTTTTTCACTCCCCCCTCGCCACTTTCCTGGCAGCATGCGCTTCAGGATCAAACTTTTTCTTATTGGACCCAGTCTTTGCCTGCCTCTTCCCTTGCTTATCCCTCGCCGCGTCTTGCTCCTCCCTCTCTTTCTTGGACAACACTTTCGCCTTCTCAAAGCTCCCAGGATCCATTTCCACTTCCAGCCGCCGCTGTTCAGCCTCCTTCTTTTTACGTTCGATTTCAGCAGCCTCGTCTTCCAGTTTTTTTAGCCGCCAATACTCGCGGGCGGCTTCTTCGTCCGCTTCTTTTTGACGCTGTTTTTCGGCTTCTTCTTCAGCTGCTTTGGCTGGATCGATCACTTCAGGTAGAATGGCGGGTGCATAGCGTCTCATGGATGCGCCGCTTGCTGGAAATGCACACGTTTTAGATCATGCTCTCGAGACCTAAAAAAAAAAAAGGAGAGACTGGCACCATCTTCGCCCATATACAGTTCGAGAGTTCCCGGAACAGCCATAAGAAGCTTTCGATAGTCGCGCTCAATCAAATCAACCAACGCTTCAAGCCGCCAACTTGAACTCGGCGCCGATGGTTTGTACGCACTGTTGAGGGTTGTCTGAATGGCGGATGCAAGTGACTTGTCGATTCCGTTGGCTTTAGCATCGACAGAAATGGTTGCTTCGAATGCGTCGAACGATGCAATTGTGAGGATGATGGCAATCTCGTAAATGTCGAACATGTTGCAGTTCTCAGGCGCTGCCACTCTCACTGAGAGTGAGATTGGGAACGGGGCAGTTGGACCTGTTGAAGGAACCAACTTGAATGTGACTCCTCGCTGCTGCAGAGACAGGCATTCGCGCTTGAGACTGTCTTTTGGGTTGGACATCGTAGGTTTTTTTGGTGGTTTTATTTTATTGGAAACAGGTGTTGATATTCAAACGCAACGATTCGCTATCGCTTTGTATTATTTATTCACATTGCTGTACAGATTTTGATGAAGACTGCGCTATTGTCGTCGTGAAACAAGTGCTCCGACCTGGGTGGCAAAGAAGGACCCCCAGAACGGGAAAATTGCCATCCTGAAGCACTGTTGGGCCACCCGTATGTGCACAGGAGATTTGGCTATGTTATACTGTTCAGTAGTATCCTCCATAAGTTACGTGTAAAGAGTCCTGATACATTGACGCCGGTTGACCCGGCATTCCATGGAATTGTTGGGTTGGTTGTTGTGACAATGGAAGTTGTCCTGGCTGATGATTCAGTGGGTAGTGCGCAATTAGAAACGGGGGATATACGCCCATGGGGTGCGTGGAATGATGCAAAAATGTGGATGGATGACTGAACGAATGGAATGATGGTGGGTTCAGGCTTTGCACCCCATTTTCAAGGTAGATTGTTTGAGAATGGTATTCGGGTTCATGGTGATTGATGGGCTCATTTAAAGACTCATCTCTGCCAGATTTTTGGGCCGTAGCGCGTTTCGAGCTCTGGCGATCATGACCATCTTCACCGTCACTTGCATCCGCAACTCGCTTCAAGAAAGCATCATTAGAAGCATGTTCAAGCCGTTCTTCGGTATCGATGTCTCCATTGAAGGAATTCGAGACCGAGAGTTCAAGAAGAGTTGTCAAATTTACGGATTTGTCTGCAGAAATCGCGCATAGTCGACTGTCTCCCATTGGCCGTTGGAACATTTCATCTGGCGGCGCGTTTAATAAGCCACTTTGTTGCGGTCTTGATGATGAGCCACCAGTCTTCAATTCAGCCTCAAGTCTACTCATTTCAACAACATCAACCGGACAGTAATACGATACAATGCGATGTTTCTGCCCGTCAGAGCCTTTGAGCGTGATTGTGCGCTTTGTGAGGCCGTTTTCAACCAGGCGGGTATTTGGTTTTAAAGTCCTTGCTGAAAAGGTTGGCTCCAAGGCAGCGACATTGGACTGCACGCGTTTAGGGGCGTACTTGGGGCCAGCGGGGTGGGATTCATTTGTATATGTCGGCTCCACCTGCCTGTTTGTTTAACAATAGCAGTTTGTTTAGCGGAGTGGGAATTCGCATTCACACTATTCATACCGATAAAGCAAAAAAGGTCCAAACGATCTCGACGGCGACCAATGAATTCCATCCTAAAATGTCGAGATTGACACTCATTCAGCTTTCCCAATCACACATTAGAATAGCTGTACTCACTCTCCATCGCTTCACGAAAGCACAGTTTGCGGGTATCACGATGACTGTTCCAGACTGAATGGGTGTCCTCGCCATATCGGCTGCGCTTCCAGTAAACAGACGCAGATTTGAACGTATGCAGCCTTCAATCACCAACAATGCATCCATTGGGTTTTCAATAAACCCGAAAAACGAATGCGTAAAAGCGATTTGATTCTGATCATGTTGCTTGCGGAGGTGACGCGGTTTTTTGGGATGTTGAGTTAAATCGCTAGCCTCTGGAAGCTGTTTATGCCGTTTATCTGCGCTTGCTTTCGAATCTTGATTTGCCTTAGACGTTATATCGAAGCGATTCGGTGTTTCAGCACCAGCTGGGATCATGGCCGAAGCCACCAGATGTCTTCGAGATGTAAAGTATTCAACAGTGAACCCGCCAGTGTCTGTTTGTCAATACGTTTGCAGTCAGTTCATAAGTTTCCATCATTTTCATTCCAGAACGCGTCACTTTAAGTGAGATATCGATATTCTTTGTGACACCTCAAAAAGTCCACATGGGACACAATTAAGCCGGCACTCACCTGCATATTTTAGCGACATGGATTCTTGGACGCGTGCTTCAGAGTTCGGGGGTACACACACATCCTCGTTGACAGCATTGCTTTTTACTTCTAAATTATTATTATGGGCCACAAGAAGAGAAAGTAAAGATGAAGAATGGAGGGGTGGTGTTATGGGGTCAGTTTTCTCTTTGAATTTCTCAGCTAATGCTGACTTCCATATTGTTCATCAAATCAAGGGAGCAGGAGAAAAACGGATGAGAGCGAAAAGACCGGTGATATTTGTTTGCTTCACAGATGATGTCCTTCCCAAGCCCTTGATAATATTCGACCACTCCAAACACAGCGAACCCACCATTTGAGTATTTGCAAGTTATCAAACAACTGTGATTCTTTGCTGTTGGAGGTCACAAAAAAATGCAAGTGATCATCGGTTCTCCAGAATCCCGTCCAGTCAAAACCCCTCAACAGAAGCACGGAATCCAGCAAAAATAATTCGATGAAAGCAACACACCTCGATGCGCATATGAACTCTGTTCGTCAGCAGCTGGCAGATTTTGAGCGATAGCCGAATGTTTGCTTGCCGCCCACTCTTCTTCCGGGATTCCCCGCTTCATTGTCTTCCTGTCGATATCTGGCAAAGAGTTTCAAATCAGTGCAAGTGTAAAACGAAGAGGGGGGAGCTGCAGCATTAAATTTTGATTGGCCGCCCTCTTTTTTTTTAATTGATGGGAGAAAACGAGAAAATGGGGAACATTCCCGCTCGTGTTTTTTTTCCCCTGACTGATCGCCTTGTCTTGAATGAACAGAACTGAACACGTTCAGAACATGCGCGGACGATACTGAGCGCATGGGCCGAAAAAGGACATGGACGTATCGCCCTATGACTGTCTCCACCCAATGTATGCATGAATAATAAGGCAGGGTGTGTGGAATGTGCGTGCGTTGTTTGGTTGCAGCTGGGACAGGGAGTGACTCACTGAACGCGCGGTCTGAATCCATCAAAATGGATCGCGATCGAACGCCGCTTTCAAAAGATGCAATACCGGATTCAGCTGAGACAGTGTCAGCAGGCCGGTTCTCGTATGAATGGAGAGCAGGAGCTTCTTGGTAAGCGTTGTTTTTTCGCATTGTCAACCACAAAATCAAAAAAAAGCGGTTTAGGCGTGATCTGTTATTTCACGGGCTTCTTCAACATACCTCCATTCCATGCCGAGTTGATGCTGAATGACTCATCTTGTTGTCCGCTCGATGACTGCTTTGGTACGGGTGGGCGGTGCCTGGCGAGCTGATCAGCGCTGGAGTTCGCGTGTTCGCGATGATTCGACACCGGCATTGACACCGGAAGCTCAAGGTGTCTGGGCATTTAAAGAAGTGAAATGATCCTGGGAGACTGGTGGCAGTATCTGAAGAGGTAATCTAATGGTGAGATGGTGGGAGGATGTACAAGGAGGTGCAGCTTAATGTGTGTACAGAGTGGCGAAGTGGAAATCGGATAAATACGTCGGGAAGGCGATTCTTCGTGCGAGGGGGTGCTGTGTGTTCTTAGTTTTCAGACTGGTTTTGTTTTTCGGATCGACACTTGCGTAAAACTGTAATAATGCAACGCGCGGCTCATCTCGCATGAAACCTTATTCTGACCATATCAACGGCCCCAGCTGTACTCCATCGATTAGCCCGGGTTATCCAAGCCCGCCAGTCTGTGGCCGCAACAGTGGAACTATTTCGCTGTCAGACGCTCTCTCTTTGGAGCAGTAAGCTGGCTGCACCCCCTCCTCCCCCCCGGACAAATATCCACAGTCTCGGTCAAGATGCGCACAGTGTCCCCCGACTGCCACCCCTTCTCTTGCTTGGAAGTCATGCGGGGTTGTTATTTTGTCACCAAATTGAGACACCAAAAATTTTCGTAAAAACTGTGTTAAAAATGCAACGCTCCAATCTGGCGCCACAATTCCCGACCTGGAAACTCAACCTTCATTGTTACCAGAGCAACCAAGCAAGCAACGTGAGAAACCCATGATAAATCAAAAATATGAAAACACTACTCGGCAGTCTTGACCTTTTTAGCAGCCTGGCCACTCGCAGTCTCCTCCTGCTCGTTCTTTGCCGCCCCAAACACCTCGTTAATCTGCTGAGTCACTCGAATAAACGTGGTCCGCTTGCTCAACTCTTTCAGCCGCGACGCTCCGACGTACGTGCATGTGGACCGGATTCCGCCCATGATTTCCTTCACAGTCCCGGACACTGCGCCCCGGAACGGGACTTTGACCGTCTTTCCTTCCGATGCGCGGTACTCGGCCACCCCGCCCACGTGTTTGGTCATGGCTGTCGACGAGCTCATTCCGTAAAACTGTTTAAACAGTTTTCCTGGTTTGCCGTTACGTGTTCAGTCATACTAAGAATTCATGTACGTAGATCCAATTGAAAAAGTACCGTTTTCTTCGATGGTCTCTCCGCCCGATTCGTCATGGCCTGCGAGCATTCCACCGAGCATCACAAAGTCTGCTCCAGCCCCAAACCCTTTCGCCACGTCGCCTGGACACACACATCCTCCATCCGCAATAACGTGCCCGTTTAATCCATGCGCTATTTCGAGATTAAAGAGACGATTCACCAAACCGAAAAAAAAAAAAAAAAAAAAAAAAAAAACCAACCTGCATCCGCACAATCCAAAACAGCCGACAACTGCGGATATCCAACACCGGTCTGCCTCCGAGTCGTACAAACAGAACCCGGTCCAATCCCAACCTTGATGATATCCGCACCGGCAAGAATCAACTCCTCCGTCATTTCCCCAGTCACAACGTTCCCAGCAATCACCACATGCGTCGGATGCGCTTTCCGCACCGCTTTCACTGCTTCCACAAAATGTTCCGAGTACCCGTTTGCAACATCAAGACAGACAAACTGGATTGCGGGGAAGGCTTGGAGGACACGTGTGGCGAGGTCCAAGTCGGTTTGAGAAGTTCCAGCGCTCACGGCAACCGAGGGGAGGATCTCTGGGTGCTTGATGGCAAACTGTGATGAAGTGAGCACGTGGATCTAAAAAGGGGGCCTATACGCGATCATGAAAAGCAAGACTCACATTCTCCCAGTCTTGAAAGGTGTAATGCTTGTGGATACAGGTGACTAGCTGCTGTGAACCCAACGCGACCGCCATTTCAAACGTGCCCACCGTGTCCATATTCGCAGCCACAATTGGAACACCCGTCCAAGTGCGTTGTGAGTTTCTGTGTGGATGTTTGGGCATCAGATCAATATCAGCAGCGTCATAAAGCAAACGGATAAGCAGCACCTGAAAGTGAAAGTGCGCGTCAGGTCCACCTGGGCCCGCGATCGAAGGGTCGACCGTTTGGGTCTGATGAGCACATCCTTGTAGTCGAGCTTTGGCTCAAGATCCAGCCGCGGCATTTGTTCCTTTGTTTCGTAGTCAAGTTCTTGTTCTTTTGTGAGTCTGATTGTTCTTAAAAAAACACAATGTAAATCTTGATGAGTCAGCTGACGTAAACTTTATTTGTCAGCATACTTGAGGCACACTCATTACCCCTTCCCACCCACAGCAACAGGATCCCTCCCACCAACAACGGCAGAAGCACCCGCCTTCCTTACAGCAACTCCAAACTGGTCCTGATGAAACGAAAGATGCTTCCTCCGCACCAGCCAATGCGCAACGCCAATGTCCAAGCTAGGCCTAGGCACGGCATCCACGCACCTCACGCCCTTTAAATGCTTATTCTTTCCATGAATCCATTTCGCCAATCGGTACTCTTCCTTCGCCGCATGTTCAAAAGGTTCGGCATTGTCGTTTTTGACTTGACACATTTGTGCGCAGATGCACGCGCTTTCTTTGCGTAGGGAGATTTCATTTCGTTTTATGGCGTCGATGGCAATGTTGCGGGCAGGGAGCTTCAAAATGCTCTGCGGTTGCCAGGCGAGTGCTGCTTCAGCGTGTGTCGTGGGCGATTGAAGGCGCATGATTTCGTGTTGGCGGTCAAGCTTCAAGGAAGAGATGATAGGTGGAACTGCAGTATCGAGAGCAGCGGCGGTGGGGAGGATGGAGGAAGGGACAAGGTTACGTTGTTGTTGGAGATTCCGCATTTGGGACAAAGGAGCCGGGCTCCATTGCAGGTATTTTCGAACGTCGGTGTAGGTGGATGCGGAAGAGGGAAACATGCTGTGAATTACTTCAAGTTTTTTGTTGAGCTGCGATCGTGATGAGGATGAGTAGGCAACCGTCAACAATCACTTCAATATCAAAATCACACGTACCTGTTCAGTTGGAAATTGAAACTGCTTCAACGCGCCCCACAATGAAACTGGACTGGCGCCAGTCAAATCCGCGTCACTGAAAAACGGGCATTTTCCGACTCTTGCTTTGGTCTACAAAGTTGCAATTGGTATTCCACAAACAAGAAAAACTACGGCTTACCAAATCAAACAAAGATACTTCCTCCTTCTTCAATGCGTCCAAATTCACAAACTGCGAAATCAAGTTGATATTCACAGGCACAGTGCTGCTTCTCCTCCGCACCGCAGCATCCTCAACCGCACCGTCCTCACCAACACCCGTAACCACAACCGGCACCATTGAATCACTTCTTTTTAACCGTGTTCGCCCAATTACGTCAATAGCAGCAAGCGGGCTCCTCTTCAAACTCATGATTTTTTCCTCCATCAACTGGCCATTCAATTTCCAACTCCGAACAGTATTATCTTTCATGACTGAATCCGGATTCACAATCTCGCGATGGTATCCTGCGTCGGGACCTTCGCTCAGAGCTTGGCGTTGCGAAACGGAGGCCCGTCTACGACCGACTTCATGCGACATTAACGCGTCCTCCCATTTCGTTTTGAGTGTGGCTTCTCTGTTTGAAATTTTAGTTTGTAGAGTGTTCATGACGGAAGTTTCCAACACAGGTTGAAGCGTGTCCATGTTTGTAAAGTCGAGAAACGCGGTCGCAGCAGATGGAACATTCATGCCACGTCGATGAATTGCAGGTTTCTGCTTCATTCGATGCAATCGGTTGTTTCTCTCAGCGGGTAAAGCGTCAGTGACGGTAGCTGCAGCGACGGTTGCTTGTCTCTTTTGAAGCGCGGCGGCAGCTGAGAGTTTGGCGCGTTGCAAGATTTGTTGGTGTTGCGATTCGCGGGATGCAAACTCTTGTTCCATGGATTCCATGTCGCTGTAGTTGATTGTATCGCCGCTTTGGTTGCTGCGGCTTCGGTACCGTAATTTGGGCAGTGTTCGGGTTTGTAGTTTGGTGGCCGCTAAAGATGAGTCTTCGTACGGAGGATCGTCATCTTGGGACATTCGATCTACTCCATAACTATTCTCATTGGGCTCATCTTTTGGAATGGTATTATTCGTGACACTGTCGTGTCGAGATACATTGCCTTCTTGAGGTGCCGTTGCAGAAATCTTGAGCTTGGAAAGCAGCGCCGCTTCCTTCACGGCCAAAGATGTTTTGCGTTTACTAACCAACGAACCTTTCCTTGGTATCGATGTCGTGGCAATCGGAGCACGATTTGAAGTAATGCTCAATTCATCCGCGGCTTCTTGATAATCTGTCAATCCATCCATGACCCCGCGTCGATGGATCGCAGCGATGGAGGAGCGCTTGGAAAGGCTCGATCGTGAGGTTCTTAGAGCGACAGAGGCTCGTGCCGAGGATGGGAAGTCGACAATGCTGCCACTCAAACTGACGACGCTTGCTCTTCGAGACGCGTCTATTTGTTAGCTGGGGGTTAATGAGGAGAATAGCAGTTTTTCGAACGGTTGCCAAGTTAATGCCACCTGCATTGTGAGAATCCTGGAGCGATGGAAGCGCGTTGATCCCCTTCATTGGAAGACGCGCAGCCGCATTTGAGGAGTTACTTTCCAAAGAGTTTGGTTCATTATCTACGTCGATTGATTCAGCGAGCTGAGACAAAGAAATCACGATGCTTTTCCGTCTTGAAGTGATTGAATGGGCAACACTGCTTCTGCGACTGCCATTAATACTGGCAGGTGCTGGATAGGGATTTTCCTGGCTTAGCGATGGTGCGTTGAATGCAAGTTGGAGGACGGTAGGCTTCATGTTTTTTCTGGCAAGAAGCGATTGTTGGGGAAGCAGATTCTGATTGGTACAGTTCAACCATGCAACAGTGATAAACATAAAAAAGTGACTGTAAAAAGTAAATGGACTTCAAAGCAATCGAATCGCGGCTTGAGACTGTGCAGGCCGAGCTCGACGCATTGAAGCGAGCAGCACAAGATCGAAACTCGGCGCAAGTGCGTGCGCGCATTGCGAGCTTTGCGTTGGCTGTGTCTGCATTGACCAGTCACACCGACTCGCCCAGTCCGAGGGTTATGAGTACCAGTGAGTCAGTCAGTCCAAACACTGATGAAGCCATAAGTCACAACGAGTCGTCGCTTGCCGCACTGTCGCCGCTTATTGCTCTGACGCACGCGCTCGAAGCAAACGCGGAATCCGCGCAATCCAACGCACAAACAATACGCGCAGACAATGTGTCACTGGACGACTTGAGGCGCATCCGCCGCGCAAACGAAGACTCGGCAATTGCGCTCCACGACGCGCAGACACACGCGAATCTTCTTCGCTTTGTCGAAATGCGCACGTGGCTCGACTGGTCGCATTCTAACATTGCGCTTTCAATTGCGAGGGTCGATGTGGCCTTGTTTAGTCAAGTGGCGGATGTGAAGAGGTGATTACTAATCTTTATTTACATTGTATTTATTAACGATTTATTTATGTGTACAGTTCAATCGCTTCAGCACATCTCGGCTCGGCTTCAAACCCAGTCTGCAAATTGCTCCATTTCCAGTACTTCTTGCGAAACTCCGTCGTCACCTCCATTCTGTCTCTGCAGCTGAAACTCCGCTCACCCCCAACCTCACCCAACGCCGCCATCCCGCCACCATCCAATGCTGAACTCGCATCCATGAAATACAAAGCCATGGCTCGAATGGTTGAAAACATGACCGCCGTTGTCTTTCTCTTGTTTTACGTATACCGCGACTTGAATGCCACAGCTGCTATCCTGCAAGGCTTATCGGATCCGAGACTGGCGCGTCTTGACACCATGTGGAATCTCGTTGCGCCGAAATGCTTACAGTCGCTTGAAAACTTGAAGGACATGACTGGGTTTGGCATGCCAACCCCTTCGTCGCCATCATCGGCGATATCCACTTCCGCGTCGGAATCGATTTCCCTTGTTGTTGAATTGCTGCAGCATCATTATAGAGGCGACTTGTGCATCACTGTGATTCCCAATATGACGCCTTTCATTCAAGAACTGGATCATCTGAAACGAGAATATACAATCGACGACACGTACAGTTCCTCCACCACACTTCCAATCTTGAGTGACGTGGGAACGAAAGCATTGCAAGAGCTATTGCATGTCGTTTCTCTATGTCGCGGGTTGCCCATCGCTGAGGCAGTCGATTCTATCCTTGACGGCCCCTTCTCCGCTCCAAACAATCCTCCCCCGCATGTAGCTCCGCCAAATTTGTTGTCGACCATTTCCCCGAAATTTTTACAACCCACTTCTCAATTGGCAATCGGCGCTGCAAGCAATCTCAAATACGGTACTCCAGATATTGGACCCGGCGTCACACCAATGCCGTGGGATGCAGCACCCACAGGTTTAATTCTCGATGATTTATGCGGACTTCCGTTGGGAGACTTGAAATGCTTGCATTGGGTTCTAACACGCACGAATTTGAGTGAGTTGGAACTGTGGGATGCGAGTTTTGCGATTCTGGCGAAATTGAAGGGAGAGGTTGGGTTTGTTGAGCCTGCTCGAATTATTCCTGTTGCTTCTGTTAAGCAAGTCACAGAGGATGATGAAGTGAAGGCGTTGATTTTGCAAATCGCTGAAGATAAGTCGCTGGATTTAGATTTAGAGGAATGGAGTGATCGTGGGGAGGATAATGACGATGAGGCGGCAGAAAGTGCCTTGAAGGTGGCAGGGGATGTTTTGAAAGCTGCTCTTGCGGCTGCAGGCGGGAATGCGCCTCCGATCGCAGATGTTCCTTCATCGGTTGTGGGAAGTGAGAATCATCAGTTGGTGGAAGCGGATGAAAACGAGCCGAGGGACGCGTCTCATGATGATGAAGAATACCAGGCGCGGCTAAATGCGCTCTCTGCCTTGTTTCCAAAAACCCCTGATGAAAACCTGTGAACTCTGCCATGAAATATATTTGCTGCACGTGACAATTTTGAGGGCTAAAACTTTTCAATAAGATTTACAATGAGCAGCTGGACAATGTCTTTTCCGGTTACGCGAAAGTCTCACTCCTGACCTGGAATGAACACGGGATACACGCACTTGGAGGCCATACTGATGATCCCTGCCCTGCTGCTGAACGCGCTGATTGTGCTGACAAGCGGGGCTCAAGTGAAACGGCTGAGCGCCAGCTCTCTCTTCATATACCTGCTGTGTGTGTTTGACCTGCTAGTCCTGACAACGACGGCGTTCATGTTCGGCCACCAAATGATCCATTTTGATGAGCCTTATCCGTTGAACTGGTGCAAAATCAACGCCAGCGTGAGCGTGTTTGGATGCCTCATGTCTCTGATACTCTGCATGGGCCTCACTCTCTTTCGATACCTCACAATTGTTTCGCAGCGTGCAATATCAGCGAGTTTCCCGGTTCAATTCCTCGCTGTGGCCGTATTCATGTCTGGACTCGTTGCATGTGGACCCTTCTTTTTGCAGTCGGACAATACTGCGTTCATGCTCAGACAGAGCGGCGTTTATTGCGCGTTTGACTGGACCGTCTCCACAATTGAAGTGCGCGGCGTGTGTGTGTTGGCCGTCTTGATTGCGACGATTCCGATCGTGTTTATTGCGTACGCGTATCTGGCGATTTACTTGGAAGTGAGGAAAGTGAATCGGTTCGCCGAAGAGTTTCTGACGGCTGCCGGTTCAAACCCGCTTCTAGTGTGCTGTTCGAATCCCGATTTAGCACAGCTACAACAGCAGCAGCAGATTCAACCGACTGTGCCACCCCCTGTTCCCCAGATTCTTGCAGCACAAAAGGGTTCGAAAGCATCATTGGCGAATCTGGCAGGAGATGACTTTGTGAACGCTGGCAGGGAGTCCACGCCGTACCCCCCTGCGCAAAACGCGTCAAACAGCCAAGGACAAGAAAGCCTTGCGCGACGAGCCCTCGCTCATCTCTCCCTCAGAGCAATACAAGCAAAGAAGGCACGAACACGAGCGCAGGAAGATGAGCGGCGCTTGCTGATTCAAAGCATATCCATCATTGCTGGCTTTATTGTTGGATGGACTCCGTTGTACGCTGTGGCGCTGTATGAAATGGTTTCGGGGCAATATGTGTCCGCTGAAGTTGACTTTCTGGCGTTCGCGTTTGTGCATGTGAACGATGTTGTGAGTGCGGTGGTTGTTCTTGTATTTGACGCGGATCTTCGAAAGAACGCGTACATCTGCTTGCCGCGCATGAAGAGTTCAAAATAAAATATTGCTATTTTGCCACCAAATAAAGATCGCAAAGATCGCATCTTGCCTCCGATCAACGCCAGGTCAACGCCAGGTCATCGCCAACATGATAGACATCAAGCTGATTGTTCTGCACACTCATACCAGCGAAAATACGAAGATTACAACCGCCCGGAGCGTGAAGACAAGGTTCGCAGAGAATTTCGCACATTTTTTGGTTTTCACCGAAACGACGAGCCAATTGGTGCATCAAAATTGTCTGTCGCAAAACCATTGGCAGTTTTCGCTGATATTCAGCGTGGTCGTGTCTATCTCTGCCCTCCTCAACGCGTGCATCCTTATCTCGAACGCCCCGCATCTGCGCAGACTGCCCCCAAGCTCGTTCCTCATCTACTGGCTGTGCGCTTACGACTCGCTTGTAGTCATCAATGACCTCATGGTCAGCGCTGCAAATCTCATACACGGTCATACAAATCATTTTCCTCCAGATACATGCTATTTACATGGCTTTCTCGCCATGTTTGGCAGTTTCGCATCGTTACTGCTGTGTCTGGGTCTGACCCTGTTCCGGTATCTCGTCATCATCAAAAAGACAAAAATCCGCCACGTGTGGGCATACCTTTATTTGGTTTGATATCCGCTGTAGCGGCGTTAGCATCGGCTAAGCCGTTGATCCTCAGCTCGCAAACTTGGACATATGAAATGCGTCCTCCAACGTGTCCTGCGCCGTAGCATGGTACAGACACGATCCACAAACATCAGCCCTTGTGTACTCTGCTCTAACGATGGCGACTCTTCCGCTGGCGTTTATCGGCTTTGTGTACTACTGCATCTACCGCGAGATTTCGTACATTTTTGAAGCGACAAGAAACGCACTTTCCAACAACAGCGGCAGCGTTTCTGTTGCTGCTGATGCTTCGCAGTCGGTGACGGAGCCGGATAGGAAACTGCCAAAGGGAAGTCTTGCAGTTCCAGTTCTGGAGGTGTACGGTATAGTGCGGACGGGCAGTCTTGAGCGGGGAGGAGCATATTCTTCCACCGGTGCTGTCAAGACTTCTTCGAGAGGCGAGAAAAAGACGGAAGAAGACTTGCTGCAGGATGCCCTGCTTAAACAGAGCATCATGATCGTGTCTGGTTTTGTGGCTGGATGGACGCCGTATGTTGCTGGTTTGTAGTTGTTTGACTCAAGGGGAGTTCCTGAGCAGCCAGCTGACCCATGCGTTTTTGTTTTATTTTTCGTCAGTGGGTCTGGTGGTGCTTGTCTTTCTGTTTCACGAAAAATACTGGGGCTCCATACGGCGAAATCGATTCCTTGAATCGGCCATGCTTGAGTAGGAAGTCGAGTTCATCACGGAGGGCTGATAGCTCTTTCTCGTTCATTGGATAAATTGGTCGCCATGGAGGCGTGGATTCGGAAAATATCTCGGGCCAACGTGCTACACCCGAGTGGGACTTCGTTGGGGTGCTTTGCATCGTTATTTACGAAGCAATTAACCCTGTCGTCATCATTTTGTTTGACCGCGACATCAAAGAAAACTGCTCATGAGTTTTGGAAATCAAAGCTTTGCACTCAAAATAGCATCCAGCTTCTCCTTCACATCGGGATACAGTCCACTCCGCAACCCCAGCAATGACCCCTTCCCAGCCATCACCTTCTTCACATCCGCGTCACTGACACCGCGACACGCCACAGCAGGATTGTACCCCATTCGCGCCCTTGGATCGACCCACCCTTTCTCCGCCTTTTTGACTGACTCCGGGGCCCGTTCATACAGCGTGACGACAACGGCGCCACCCAATCCCACATTATGTTGCAATGCGCGTTTTGCAGATGGGACTTGACGCGTGTCGCACCATCCGCGCAACTGCCACACGAGTTCGGCGCATTGCGCAATTCCTGTGGCGCCGAGTGGGTGACCTTTAGAAATTAAACCGCCGCTTGTGTTGACGGTAACGTTGTGGAAGGATCCCGTTTGCTGCTGATTCTTGGGTCTGAATTTGGGATGGAATGTCGCACCGCTGAGTGTGTATGGAACAGCTTGGCCCGGTTCGCAGAATCCAAGGGCGTCGTATGTAATCAGCTGGATTTAGTGTGTTAATAAGTGTTTAGAAGGGAATATAGATTTTGTAGATCAACTATCTCCGCACCTCATTTCCACTGAAGCAGTCATGCAGCTCGCAGACATCAATGTCTTTGGCAGTAATTCCAGACTGTGCGTATACCTTCTTTGCGGCGAAACGCGTCATGTCGGCACCAGCGAGTTCAACACATGATTTCTTCGCGCCGGTGGGGTCAAAAGCGAGAGTTGAATCTGTCGCCATGACTTGCGCCGTGATTTCAATTGCTTGTGGGCCTACGCCGGGTTTATCAAAGATAATGAGATGAGAATTCCTTTAACAGAGTTTAGCGTGGTTTACCCAAATTATGCTTCAACACGTATTCTTCTGATGCAATGATTGCGCATGCGGCACCATCGGACGTTGGAGAGCAGTGAAGCAAGGTCTGAAATCTCGGTTAATCGGGAGTTTAACGAAAGAAACAACATTGTGAGACATACCATTGGTCCAAACACTTTACGCGCCTTCTTCACTTGCTCAACTGACGCAGGTTGGTTGAATTGCGCGTATGGGTTCAGTGTCGAATGAGTGTGGCTTTTTGAGGCAATCAAATGCATCGCTTCTTCTGTGGCGCTGCCGTTCTTGTTGGTTTCGCCGTACTCGACTGCAGCATTCGCAAAGATTTGTGCCGTCATGGGGGCAGCAACGTCATACTCGCGCAGTTCCATCATCTGGCTGATGGCCCAGTCGAGAGGCGGTGTTCGATCTGTGCCATTGTGTCAGGTCACCACGCGTAATACGGAAGGACTAATTCCAATTTAAATAAACACCTGGGAAGTTGGAACCAAGACTTCCCGGCTTCATCTTTTCAAACCCAAGAGCAAGGGCCACCTCCGCCTGCCCAGCCTGGACCGCGTTTCTCGCAGCATACAATGCCGTGGATCCCGTCGCGCAATTGTTGTTGACGTTGAGAACGGGGATCTGAGTCATACCCAGCTGGTAAAGGGCACGCTGGCCAGCCGTCGAGTCTGCGCCAATGTATCCAACACAGGCAAACTCCACAGCATCGTAGGTAGTATTGGCGTCCAAGAGAGCCTGTTTGGTACGATGTAGTCAGGATTTTGCAGTACCTACATCGCGGATGTTAGCGCTACGCACCTTGGTCATTGCTTCGAGCGAGTAGTCAGTGTAGTCAATGTCGTTCCTGCCGCCAGCGTCAGCACAGAGCGCACAAGTGCAACAGACACCGCCGCTCACCTCCTCCCTGGCTTGTCAAAGTGGGTCATGCCGACTCCGATCACGAATGTCTTGCGCGCCATTTTGGGTGAGTTTGTTTTTGCAGTTGATACACGCCACATCAAGTTGAGATATGCACATATTAATAAATAGTTTGGATATATTTACGATGCCATTATGTCATCATAATCACCGGTCAGACACAGTGACGGCACTCTTCACAAACTCTTTCTACGCGAGATTCTGAAGTACAAAGTGACTCCATCCTTGCGGGACACTGCGGTCGCCCAGATGTCTTTCCCAACATTGCACGTGGCAGTCAGCGGCCCATCTGTGAGCCACAGCACCTCCAAGAGGTTCCAGTCAAGTGTGATGCGTCGTAGACGTTTCCTTCGATCACGCGTGGCTTGACGGATAGATCGTCTAACTTTGCAGGGGTGCGAGCTGGAATAGTTACTTCATGTCCAGATCAGAAACTCTATGCGCAGCCTTGTGTGCCGCCGAATACTGCACCATTCATTCTTGCCATTGAAGTTGGGGGTTGGTTTCTTGCATTTGCGCACTCGCATGAATGCCCCTTACACGTGTCACAAGTATGCGGGGTTGAGCAGAGACGAGCAACCCAACTTCGGACGACCTTCACAAGCTCAAACCAGAAGATTGCGAGTTGATTGACTGCATTCATATACATTTGTTCGGCGGGCGTTGTCGCTGGCGGGGGTTCGAGGGGAATAACCATTTCCGGGCGCAAATATTCCCTTTCTTTCTTTTTTGTTTTTTGGTTAAAAATATTCAAAGTATGGCCACCGCAAAGAAGCCTCTCACTCGCGTGCGAATGTCTTTGACGCAACTGCGCGAACTCGCCAAGTTTCAGAAGGAGCGGAAGGAGAGAGGGAGTCTCTCAGTCGACATGGAGGACTGGACTAACGACTCTGACGGTGACGATAATGACAACGACCATGAACAAGATGCCGACATTGACGACCACGAAGAAGAAGCTGAAGATGTCGAACACTACTCTGACCCTGACGGTTTAATGGACAAGGACCCGCTTGCAGTTCCTGTACAGAAGCTCAAGTGGAGGGAGGTTGATCAGGCATCCTCGTCCCCCTTCTTTCGCAATGCGGCTGGGAAGGAAGGATTTTTGTGTCTGGAAGAGCTGGACGGTGTAGACGTTGAAGTCGTAAAGAGCGCAAGTGGAGCCAAAATGATCAAGTTCAAGGTAACAACAAGACATTTGAGGGGGACTGGCGCTCGTTCTAATGCACTTCTTCACAGCCGGCACCCAATGCAAAGGCCACCGTTGACTCGAATGCGAAACCTGCTAATCCAGAAGTTCCATTTTCTGCCGAAGAAACTGCTCAAAACTACACTCACATTGACGAATTTGACGAATCAAAGGTCAAAAAAGCAAAGGCACCAGCAACTAAAATTGAACCATCAGCCGAAAAGAAAGATGCGAAAAAAAAAGAAGCGGTTGTTGAGGCTGATGTCGCTGAACCCGCTGCAAAATATGTGCCTGAATCTGAATCGAAACCTGCGACTCTGGTTGAAAGGGATCCCAGCAAACCGCTCAACAAACGAGAACGAGCAGCGTTAAAACGTGCCCAATCCGCATCATCAGAGTCCACCGACATCATCGCAGATGCAAAACTCGAAACCAAGCAAATCCCAGAATCGCAGCTAAATCCGCTCACATTTTCAAAATCCCCACACTCGAACCACATTTCTCAGCCCATTCACGCTGCCTGGTCCAAATTTCGTCTGCACCCTGCAATCCTTCGCGCATTGAGTGACCTTGATTTCGCAACTCCAACCGACATTCAAATTAAGTCTCTCAACGCTGCACTTGATACGACGAGAAAAGGAGCTGGCGCTCTGTCGGGGAGAGATGTGATTGGAGCTGCGGCGACGGGAAGCGGAAAAACTTTGGCGTTTGGATTGCCTGTGATTCAGGAACTTGCGCGACGGGATGTTGTGGAAGGTGTAGTTATTCAAGGGAAGACTACGCCAGAAGGCAAAGAGGATGGAGAAGCTGACGTGGAGGGAGATGACGCAGACGAAAGTGACGAAGAAGATGTCGAAGTCAACAAGCCATTCAACAATGGAGAAAAAAAGGAGCGCATTACTCGCCCATGCACTGCTCTGATTATGACCCCAACTCGTGAGCTTGCGCAGCAGGTTGTCGAGCATTTGCGCGCTGTCGCGAAATATACATCCGCAAAGGTAAATGCTTCTTTTTCCAGTTCCGTACCTGATGAGCAACTCACCTTTTAACCTATTAAGATTGTGCCCATCTTTGGAGGAATGTCCCTGCACAAGCAGCGACGAATGCTTTCGCACTCCCCCGATGTCATTGTTGCGACGCCTGGGCGTTTGTGGGAACTTGCAAGCGAAGACGACTCGCTGCGTGCCTCTCTCAAGTGCATCAAATTCTTGATTTTGGATGAGGCGGACAGAATGCTCGAATCGAATCACTTTCGCGATTTGGAGAGCATTTTGAATGCCATCAGCTTAAACAGACAGTAAGTGCAAATGATATCGTGGTGCCATCGCTCATTTTTTAAAACATGCGTTTTTTTAAATTTTGTAGAGACGATGCAGTACACGAATCCTTCAAACCTCCGTCAAAACGGCAAACATTTGTCTTCTCGGCTACACTCCTCGACAATCCATCCACGTTATCGAAAAAGCTGTCATCCAAACAGCCTGAGCGTGCCCCGTCGAAAAAACACAAAGGTCCAGCAACAAACCTCAAGGAATTTCTTGCACGCCTCGAACTCAACCCGGAAGGCCCCCTATACATTCAAGCCCTCACAAAAACTTTGATGGCCGCGGGACTAACGGAAGCGCGCATCGAAGTGTTGGATGAAGATAAAGATGCCGCCGTGTATTACTTGCTCACGCGATACCCGAACGGACGAACGATTGTGTTTGTAAACTCGATTGACAGTGTTCGGAGGTTGTGTCCCGTTCTGAAAGTGTGTGGTGTGGATGCTGTTGCACTTCATAGTGAGATGCAGCAAAGGCAGCGATTGAAGTTTTTGGATAGGTAAGGATATGGGGCGGCTTTTTGGTTCGTTCCGTGCAGATAATTGATGTAAAAAGGTGCGAAACAGGTTCCGTGCGTCGCCGAGCACTGTGCTGATTGCCACGGACGTAGCTGCACGTGGTCTTGATATTCCATCCGTCGAACACGTTATTCATTTCCACTTGCCGCGAAGCGCGGATTTGTACGTGCACCGAAGTGGAAGAACAGCGCGTGCAATGAAGGAAGGCATGTCAGTTGCCCTCGTTGGACCCTCTGAAGTCGGACTGTACAAAAAGATTTGCCATGCTTTGGGGAAAGGTGAGGAAAAGAGCGAAAAACTTGTGCTTGATGTATTTATTAACCCATTTCCAGAGGATGGGTTGATTGAGTTTCCTCTGGATCTGTCAATTTTGGCAGCCATCAAGGGTCGCCTCGCATTGGCGAAAAAAATTGAATCCGCCGAACACCGAAACGAGAAGCAAAAACACGACAAAGACTGGATGAAAAAGACTGCGGAAGAAGCTGACATTATTCTGGACGAGTGAGTTCTTAACTCTGGGCCAATATTTTTTAATTTACTTTATATTCGTACATTTTGCGCAGCTCTTCTGAAGACGAGGAAGTGGCTCACAAGAAAAAGAAAATCACCAGTAAACCCGCAGCCGCGCGCGATGGGTCACTCAGTTTGACGCAAATGAAGGCGCAATTTGCTGAGATGCTGGCAAAGCCACTGCTTCCAACTGGAATGAGTTCATCATACATTACATCGAATGTGAAGCGAGATTTCGCGGATGTGATGCTTGAAACAGAGAGTAAAGGCCCCATCCATGCGATTCATAAACACTGCTTTTAATAATATGCATTTGCTTTACTTTTCGACAGACGCTGACAGTGCAAAGATTATCAAAGGAGCGAGAGCTTCGCGGGCTGTCGACGATGTGAAGGCCAGCAAAAAAGCGCGTCTCGTCTGAGAATAAATAAACAAATGACTGAATAATAAAGGAATAATTGCGTATGCTCTTTTGAATCGCTGCATTCTGAATTGGAAGCTGCGCGTTTTTGTCGCTTGACTATTTTTTTTATCGTCCGAAATTTCAACTCCGACGGTAAACAAAAAGGTAATGGTGTCAAAACAAGAACTAAAAAAAAATTGACCGAGAAACGAAAACTTTCAACACCCGCGATACTCATCAACTCATCTCAGCAGTCAGGTTCGGGCACCGCTTTCACGCTTACGAATGAATGCAATGAGTTATGATCTGCATGTGCTGACGCGGCTTCCCTTTCCAGATTCTAAGCAAACGACACCTCACACAGCAAGCGTCGAATAACTGATTTGAACAAAGAACATGGTTAGTACCCGTCTCTTTTGTTGATTCTCGTTGATGCAGCCAGTGCTCACTCCCGCACTTGTTCAGCACTCGCCAAAGTCTTCCGTTTGGGGACTTGTCGCACTCCTCCTCGCGTCTTTCTTTATTCCAATCACGAGCGCATTCCCAATCGCAAACGACTTCAAAGTCGCGCGTCGGCAGGCCGTTGATGTCAACGCCACAACAACAACGCACGTGCCGTATCTCGTCACATTCCTTGTGCACCAGTCGCGTGACACAAACACAACAACCACGACCTCTACTTTGACAACTTCCACTTCTACAGAAACAACAACCACAGTGACAACAGGCACTTCATCCACATCGACCACATCCACGTCCACTGAAACAACCAGCACTGCAACTACGTCCACCAGCACCACAACTGGAACGACTCCAACCAGCACTACAAGCACTACCTCAGAAACGACTACAACTGGAACCACATCCACGAGCACCAGCACTGGAACAACTGAAACGACAACGACAACTGGCACAACTGAAACTCAAACAACACCAACACCAACAACTACAACTTCTACGGGCACGACTACTACAGAAACGACTTCAACATCTACCTCTTCAACGACTACTACAACTCCAGAATCTTCCTCGGCAACTTCTGAATCATCTTCTGAAGTTCCAACGTCGACCGAAGCCCCGGCGCCAGGAACGACTTCAACCACAACCACAACCCTCACAACCACTACTGCTACGACTTCGACAACCACCGAAACTACTAGCACAGCTACAACGTCCACAAGCACGTCGACTGAGACAACCGCGACAACTAGCACATCAACCACTTCGCAAACAACAAGCACTGCGACAACTTCCACATCAACGGAAACCACGACTACTGGCACAACTTCAACCACTGCAACCACAGAAATCGCACCCACTTCAACGGAAAATGGAGGCGTGCCCACAACGTCAACCAGCACAACAACTGCCACAACTTCAACTGAAACGACCAGCACAACAACTGAAACAACCACCACTGCGACTGTTTCTACAACTACTTCCACTGAAACCACTTCAACCGGAACTACTTCGACAACATCTGAAACAGCGACGATCCCAACAACCTCAACCAGCACAACAACTGGCACGAGCACGACCACCGAAACAACCACCACTGCGACAGTTTCGACAACCACTTCCACTGAAACCACTTCAACCGGAACTACCTCCACCACAACTGAAACAGTAACCACCCCAACAACCTCGACCAGCACCACGACTGAAACAACAAGCACTGGAACAACTTCGACATCAACTGAAACCACTACAACTGGTACTACGTCAACCACAACCACAACTGAAGTAGTCGCACCCACTTCAACGGAAAATGGAGGCATGTCAACGACTTCGACCAGCACAACAACTGAAACAACCACCACTGCGACAGTTTCAACAACCACTTCCACTGAAACCACTTCAACCGGAACTACCTCCACCACAACTGAAACAGTAACCACCCCTACAACCTCGACCAGCACCACGACTGAAACAACAAACACTGGAACAACTTCGACATCAACTGAAACCACTACCACTGCAACGACGTCGACAAGCACATCGACTGCCACTACCACAACAGACACCACGTCCACCACCACAGAAACCACAATAACCGCAACTGTCAGCACTTCCACAACTACAGAAACAACCAGCACTGGAACCACATCGACTTCCACAGAAACCACCACGACTCAAACTGAAACTACTGGAACTACATCCACCTCTACAGAAACCACTACTACACCAACGACGAGCACGACAGAAACTGAAACCACTGGAACTACCACAACTTCCACAGAAACGACCTCGACTGAAACCACAAGCACGTCTACTTCAACTGAAACCGAGGCCACTGCAACTACATCCACCTCCACAGAAACCACTTCCACAGGAACGACTAGCACCTCTACTTCAACTGAAACTACAAGCACTGGAACTACTTCCACGAGCACAGAAACTACAACTACAGCGACAACTTCCACTTCCACGTCTTCGGAAACTGAAACCACTGCAAGTACCTCAACTTCTACCGAAACTACAACAACTGGAACCACAAGTACCTCTACTTCGACCGAAACAGCCAGCACGGACACTACTTCAACGGCGACAGACACAACTACCACAGCTACTTCTTCAACTGACAGTACCACTACTTCAACGGAAACGGCCACAACGGCGACAACAAGTACCTCTACAACCACTGCGACAACTACCACTGATACTACAAGTACTACCACTGAAACAACGACTACACCAACCACTTCCACTTCCACCACATCCGAGACGACTTCCACAAGCACGTCCACTGAAACAACAACCACGCCAACCACTTCCACATCAACTAGCACGCAAACAACGACCACTGGCACAACTTCCACTAGTACCGAAACAACTACGACAGAAACAACATCGACCAGTACCACCTCTGGAACAACAACGACTGGAACAACTTCCACTTCCACTTCCACTGAAACCACATCAACGAGCACTTCCACACTTACGACTTCGACTTCGACTTCGACTTCGACAAGCACAACGAGCACTTCGACGTCTACAACCTCATCTACATCCACATCTACATCTACGTCTACGTCTACCTCCACAAAGACATCGACCACATCCATCTCCACTTCCACATCAACAAGCACCAAGACATCCACATCAACCAGCACATCCACCAGCACCAAGACATCAACTTCAACCAGCACGTCCACTTCCACATCCACGAGCACATTTACAAGCACAATTGCCGTCGTCACTACAGCCACATTGGTAAGACTTTGTAAAGAATGAATCTCATCCTTCACAACTGATCAATAACTATTTATAGGCTGCAATCACCACGACTACAGAAGATGCCTGCCCTATCGGACCATACGGACCCCTGCAACTGGATGGAAGACCTGTTGTTGCGAATGCAGCAGCGGGAGTTGCTATGGGAGTCCGCATTGTCTTGTGGGAGTACAACGAATGGGACAGCTCCATGTTTGCCTTCGACTGCAGGAACCGTCTCCACATCAAGGGAAACTCAAGCTTATGTATTGCCGCGAACCGGGCCTCTGCGGGACAAGTTATTTACTTGGACTCATGCGCAAGTATCAGCACTTTGACTTGGACTACCGATGGAAAGGGGCATTACTACCCCAATGGAAACACGGGACTTTGCTTGGACGACTTTAACTTGAAGTTGAATAACGGGAATACGATTGGGCTGTGGAATTGTAACCCTGGATTTAACCAGATTTGGACCGTTCGCCCAGTCGCTACCACCACTACATCGACTAAAACTACGGCGCGGACCACCTCAACGTCCACTTCCACATCTAGCACTACGACAACTACTACCACTGCTGGACCCGTGGCCATTCCCACATACTGTCCAATTGGCAGCTACGCTCCACTGCAAGTCGACCAGAGACGCCTTATCGGTGCAGCAAAGGGCAACTCTACTCTAGCAGGCACCAAGATTGTGTTGTGGCAATACAGCACGCTGCCAACATCGCTGTTTGCATTTGACTGCGTAAACAGGCTCCACATCCAAGCCGACCCAAGCATGTGCATTGGCGCCAACAGTATCAGCCAAGGAAACGCGCTGCTTCTTTTGGACTGCGACAGCAGAAATGCCATTCAATGGGCCGTTGCTGGAACCTCGTTTGCTCCGATTGGCAAGCCGAAGCTTGTGATGGACAATTACAACCTCGTCACGGAAAATGGAAACACGATTGGGCTGTGGGGATACAATGGCGGGTGGAACCAGAAGTGGGCGGAGGCGTTCTGAGGCTGAATTCCCGTTGTCGGACATCGCGTTTTCGGACATTTTTGAGATTTTTCTGACATTTATTGTTTCTGAATAAGGCTAAAATCCTTTGGACATAGTGTGCAGGGACCCTTTTTAAATATTTCATTTTTTGCAATGTGTTTGTTGGTAGACTTTTGTGTGTGTTTCATCCTTTATTTTTTGAATAAATTGCTTGTCTTGAATTGAGTCGGAGTTTGAATTATTATATTTACCCGAAAAAACCCAACAACAACAACACGCTCGATCACTGTATTCAGTATGGTGAGTTCGTTCAACTGGACGCGGCACTGTATCCAGCATGCCAATTTGACACCAAAAATAGAGGGTCTCGGTCGTATGCATCCTGCTCTCTCTCTTCGTTGCAACCGCAGACGCTTTCCCAGTCTCGAATGCAAACCTCATTCGCCGCGCAGCAGTACCAGCAACTACAACGACTTGTCCGCCAGCCGTGCGAACGATCATCATTGACGTTGTTGGATCAAGCACGCGATACATATCAACCATCAACCATCCTCTCACGACAACCGCAACCACTGTGCGTTTTTGAATTGAAGTTTTGTTATTGAAACGCGTTCTTGCCTGATTTTCGACCCTTTTTTCTTCCGCAACAGACCTTCTCAGCGAGGACCACAACGAGCTGTGAGACGCTCGTGCCAACCATTCTTATTATCGAAGCAGCAGGCAAATCACCCGTCATCAAAACCATTTATAACACGGGTGCAGCACCGACTTCGACGAACGATCCAATGGCTGGAATAGTCTGATGCGCATTTGATATATTTTTAGTTTTTATTTTTTTCACCGATTCTGGTTGAAATTAGCGTGTTTTTTATCTGCGTATTCTGATGATTATGTTTCTTCGGGTTCGTCGGTGATAAGACGGCGCGCTTACGAATTAAAATTGTAGATTGCTTTGCATTTGGTTATGTTTTTTGTTTTGATATAACAAAAACAAACTCGCGCCGGAAACTGTCGGAAAACACAGCGATTGCACTGCTGCCGATTCTTCCGAAACTGAAAACACCGCAATGCGACTACTGAAACCTTCCACGAGGCTGTTGTCCGCTCTCGTTGGCATTGCTCGTGTCATTGACGCGTTTCCTGTTGCGAACACTGTCACGGCAACAGCAACGGCGACGGAGACCAACACGGCAACTTCTCAAGCGAGCCTGACAGTCACTGCGAAACAGACAGTCACTGCAACCCAAAGTTCCACTTCAACCTCGTCATGCACCGAAAGCCCTACAGTCGTCATCATTTACGATCCACCCGTTACGTCGCCAGTAATTGTGCCGCCACTCTGTTTTAAAAAACCATTGCAAAATTGGTGTTAAAATCATTTGTGTTCTGCTTTTCAGACTCCTTCGCTGACTACAACTTCCACGTGCACTGACACGCCGCTGACTGTGATTGTGTACGACCCGCCCGAGACAACGGCGCCAGTTAGTAGCAAGCAACCGAAATGAGATATTTAATTAAGCCCTGCTCCCTCACAGCCATTAGCGGAAAGCACGACCACCACATGCAGCCTCAGCATCGTGACTGTTGTGGTATATGACTCGCCAACGCAGACAGAAACACGCAGCGCATTCGCTCCCACTTCAATCGTATCAACCACGACTTGTACCGAAACACCTCAAACTATTGTGATTATCGAGCCGTGATCCTCAAATTCAAAATTCGTACTTCGGAATAAACTTTGAAAATCATTCTGAAAAAAAAATGGGTGGTGACAAGAACACAGTGGATGCACTGACGCAGCGAAGCATGGCCGACATTGCCTCCGAACGTGCAGCGACATCCTTCCCGATTGGTGTGCTTGCAGTGTACGTGGACCGCGGCCGTGAGAGGCACGAAGCGCGGGTATGTAGTTGTCCTTCAGGCATTTCTGTCTGTCTCCCCCTCTCTCCCTCCCTTATGCCGCATCTCCAGCTGTCTATATATCTATCTACCTCTATATCTATGCATCTATTTGCGCATTCATCTGTCTGCTTACATTAAATCCGTAGACGGACCTCAAATCCCGCCAGTCGCTAACTCACTTTTTCTATTCGTCAAACAACAACGGCAAAAACAGAAAGCGGCTCATTCTCTCATCGCGCGTGACTCTGCAATTGCGTTCAGCGCAGACGCGTCGCCGTTCGACTTGGCGCGGAAGCAGCTGCGCGAAAAGACAAACGCGCAAGTGCAGCGAGTCAGGCACCTATGCAGACATGCAAAAGACGCGCTTTCGAGGGACGCGCTTTTGGTCGCGGCGTGGTTTGTTTTTGTTTGTTTGAGTTGATGTTTTTGGTCACATCTTCGTTGACTGGTCGGAACGTTTACATTTTGTATTTTAAGTGCTTTCCTCACGCGATTATTTTGAATTACTCATCGAGATTACTCATCACACACAGCGAACTGTCAGAGTCCCTCGGCATGAAGCTATACGTGCACGATGCCCTCTATGTCGCTTCCATCAATCTGTTTGGCACCCCAGAACAAATTGCCTACTTTCTTCCTCCCGACTTGGATCCTCGCGTCAACGGATGCTTCGCAATGACAGAACTGGGTCACTCGTCTTCCTTGCAAGATCTTGAAACGACAGCAACATATGTTCCTGAAACGCGCGAATGGTCCATCACCAGTCCGACCATCACGAGCACGAAATGGTGGATTGGCGGTGCCGGCGGCAGTGCAACCCATGCCGTCATGGTCTCACAGACGAGCATTAAAGGAACTTCATACGGACTTGCATGGTTTATTGTGCAGTTGAGAAGTATCGAAGATGGCAGACTCCTTCCGGGAGTTGTTTGTGGTGACGTTGGCGCGAAAGCTGGAAGAAATGGGCTCGATAATGGGTGGATTCAGCTTACTGGCGTTCGAGTGCCTTTAAACAATATGCTTATGAAGTGGATGCAAGTTGACGAGGAAGGAAACGTGTCGCCACCTCCGCATCCCGCCGTCATGTAAGTCGATTTTCGAAAATTCTGGTTTTCTTTTTCAATATTCAACTGGTCAAACTGCAAAAGGTACGCGACGCTTATTCCAGAGCGCATCAGTTCGCTCACGGGAATCAAGATTTTGGTCGCGCAGTCTGTTACAATCGCCTGTCGTTATGGCGTCACACGTCGCCAAGGGCCTGGAAACCCTCAAATTATTGACTTTCAAGCGCAAACTGTCAACATGCTTCCATTGGTTGCGGGTATTTACGTCTACATGAATACCGAAAAGCGCATGGAAGCCAGATGGAATCGTTTGCAAATTGCTGCGGCCGAAGACCCGGACACGTATTTGAAAGAGTTGCCCGATATTCACTGTATCAGGTGTGTTCTGTGTGCAAATAATGACTTGAGATATGACATTTTTCTTATTGGCGTCTTCTTTAGTGCTGGTCTTAAAGCAGTCGGAACTTGGTGGGGAAGCCATGCGTTTGAAACCTGCCGGAGAGCCTGTGGAGGCCATGCTTACAGTTCGTACAATGCAATTGCTGGTCATATTGACGACTGGGGAGTTTTCACGACTGGAGGAGGTGATAATTTTGCTCTCATCCAGCAGCTCTCTGTAAGTTGTCCAACCTTGTGGCTCAACCCTTTCGATGTGCTCACATATACTCCCCATCATTCGCTTAGCGCTACGTCTTCACTTGCGTCAAGTCTGTCCTGTCATCCAACGGACAAGACGCGAATTGCTTCGGATCAGCCAAATTTATCAACAATGCTCCGCAGATTTTGCGCTCTGGATTCAAGTTCCCAAACACACCAGGCGCTTACTCAGATCTTAAAAACTACGTCAACTTGTTTGCGTACCTTGTTGTCAAGAAGGCTGCGGACTTGATTTCTCAGTTTGCGCAAGAAAAGAAAAAGAGCCCGGATACGGATGTTTGGAATTTGTTTCAAAGCGAGATGATGCGGCTCGGGTATGTAGATTTTTTGCTAACTTTCAAAAACAACGCGCACTCACTGCCATGTCCAGCGCATTGTTTGTTTACCAGTACATTTTCGAACTATACTTGGAAGAATTGGAGGACTTGAAAAACTCGACTTCGGCCGATTCGCAGCGCATTTTGCCCGTGTTGACTCAATGTGGCCTGCTTTTTGCCGGAGATCTTATCCGCCGCGAAGTCATGGACTCAGTGTTGGAAGAAGGATGCATGACTCGTGAACAGTCTCAAAGCCTGAGACGTACAGTATATCAGTCAGCTAAAGAGCTTCGCGCCAATGTAATTGGCTTGACGGATGGTAAACTGATTTTGATTCATTTGCATTGAGAGCGCTTTAATGGTTTATATTGGAAATAGCGTTTGGCTTCCCGGACTTTATTCTGAAAGCGCCGATTGGTCGATACGATGGAGACATTTACCGCGAGTATTTCAAAATTGTGTCGAACGCGCCAGATTGCTTTAAAACACCGTACTTTGAGAGCGAAGTGAAGCCACTGTTGGTGCGCAGTCAGTTGTAAACACTTGTGCAATTGTTGATATAGGATGGGATGGGATTGATGGATTGCTGTGAT
>JAIWWG010000170.1:0-32634 GCA_025435555.1 Chytriomyces cf. hyalinus JEL632 | reverse complement strand
GGTGGAAAACCGTTGAACCATCACAGCCACGTCGTGGAACAGGTGCCCGATGGATTGCAAGCCCGTCTTGTCCGCACTCGCACCATGTTTCATGAGCAGTACGGAAACGGATGATGCAATGGGTGATATTTGGTCAAATTGCTGCAAGTAAATCATGGCTTCAATCCAATGCAGAATGTTGCCCTCAGTGAAACTTTGTAGGAGATGCAGCAGCTCGCTTTCATTCTCCAGAGTAACATAGCTTGCCCAGAATCTACACGCATGCACAAGGTCAGGTGTGAAAAACTTTGAAGCCGTTCCAACTTCAAGGGCTCTTGCGGTGTACTTGTTTCCAAAATATCGATTCGAAAATGATTTGGACAAAATGACTCTGGAGCCTTGAAATAAAGGAGATGCATATTGACCAAAATGTCCAGCCTCGTGGAGTGGAGGTTCCGCCGAAAGTTTCGAATTGAGAATTTCGAGGCAGCGACTGCCCAACAAAAGATCGCCGACCTGCTTTCGAACTGTAAACCTGGGATCAACGGCATAATGCGAAAGAATCGTTTCGGATGTTGCATCGGCAGATTTTCCAGCTCCCGTCAGATAATCCACCACAGACTTGTGCAAAAACGAAACAGGTTCCCTTTCGTTTGTTGAATGCCCACCAAGCACTGGCTGTAACACTGATAAACAATATTGAATCTGCCTCAAATCCACTCCAAGCAGCGACGCCAGATCAACAGGAGACAGCGGCTCTAGAAGCATCGTGATGGCCGTGATTAAAGCAGTCAAGACAGGGTCTGTTGCGTTTCGGAACATGCTTTTGAACGTTTCAGAGTACGTGTCTGACATGCCGACTTGAATCTGATCTATCGAGATTTCCGAAACAACGCCTGATTGCGCCAAGTTTGACAGGGCTAAAATCAGCCAAATAAACAGGCCCCCCGATTTGTCCACAAGCATGTTTGCGAATTTGTCCAGATTTTCAGAGTCCATGGATGGTTGTATAGAGTGCAGCCGATTTTTCGCAGCAATCAAGGCGTCTTCCAAATTTTCGGCGTCTGAAGGAATAATCATTTCCTGATCCAACGTCTCAAACGCCGCAACAATATCAGGCTCCGGACGACTTGTAACAAAGAATTTTACAAACGACGGCAAAGCGTTGCATTGAAACCTGAAAATATTGAGCAACTCGCTCCGCTTGTTCAAAGTCCCGCATTCATCCAACGCGTCCAAAACAATCACTGCCCTTGTCAACTTGTTTTCCATTCCTTGCGCTCTCATGAATTCAGAAAATCCTTGAAGCGGTTGAAGAACCAGTCGCTGAAAAATCATTGACACGGGGCTCGTGAAAAAATCAGCGTCCAATTCTTTTTTGATTTTCAAAAGTACTCGGCCAAAAGCTGGTTGCCATGTGCAGAGGTGGAACGCAATTGTGCGGACAATGTTTCGAGCGCTATTTAGAGATTGGTTGTTGGATTTGCAAAAGAATGTTGCGGCTAGCATTCGACGGTCCGCCAGTGTTTGAGTCACAAGAGCTGCCATGACGGACTGTGGGGACATTATACACGTACTTAATGCTTTTTGTCGCATGATACAATCAATGCAACTCACCTTTCCAACACCTGCCTTCCCTTGAAGCCAAAGGACGCGCTTTTCACTGGTTTGGACCCAGTCAATGACGCGTTTATTCAGCCAACCGCGAGTTCCTGGCTCATACTGACGCATGAGAGACGAACGTTGCGCCTTTTCAAGTTCATCAACTGGAAGCAGCCAGTTTCGCAAGTCTTGAAGTTCAGTTGCCGAAAGTCCCGATTGCAGGGTGTCAAACATATCTGCTGCAGTCAACTGCAGATGGAATTGCCTTATCTGTGTGATTCGAATGGCCGTACTATGCGATTCGCAAAAGAACACTTAGAGTTGAGAGAACGTATGGTTTTTAGTTTTGAACCAACTTACGCAGGAATGTTTTCTTTATGAATATGCTCTCCTTGGATTTTGAAAAGCTGTGAAATTGGCTCTCGAACTGACTTGACACGAATCATCCCTCCAAACGAGCTGAATGGGCGTGTTGGAGATCCAACAAGCAAAGGAAGAATTTTCACAATGTCTTTGCGGCGGCGCTCTCTGTCTGATGATGCAGCTTGGATAAAAGCATATTCTTTTTGCTCCGCGAAATCAAGTGCAAGCCGAATCTGAAGGGGACCGCCGGTAAGACATAATTGCGATCGAAGGCAGAAACAAGTTTCGAACATACCATTTTCACAAATTTATCGGGCATTTCCATGGAATACAACTTGTGAACCAGTTGATCTGAAACCACCGCAATCACAAGATTTGTCGCATTCAAGAACGCTTCGAATTTCGTCCAGGCCACATTTTCGTTTACCAAAATCGCCAATGAAGACCCTTGATTGAGTTCTAGTCGCAGTCGATGCGCAATTACTTGATCGTCTTCTGAAGGTCCACAGATTATCAGGAATGTGTCTTGCTTTGCAAATTTTGCAGGCAGCGACGGGTCATAGTTTTCAAAGTCGGCGGATAGGCTGCTTCCCTGTTCTTTATCAGCATCACCAAGCGGTTTGGTTACGGATCCAGGAACCGCGGATAAGTCCAATGTCCCACCAACAGATCGGGCAGCAATCTTCGCACTCTCCTCCAGCGCATCTTCCCATTGATATTCTGCAAGACGATCAGCAAAATGTTCGCCAAGGAAGTTCCAAGGCACAAGCGAGTTGACCCCTGAAATGACAATCTTGGCACGACCTTCAAACAGTTTAATGACCCAACTCAGCACCTGAAGTTCATTCTTTTTCAGCGCATGATGGTTGGAGGTTTCATGGTCTGAAAGTAATTCAACCAAGATGATTGACGGTTCATTCGCAATAAGTTTTCTCTCAAGTGCTTCGTATATAAGTTTTGCCATCAAAGATGTAACGTTGAAAGACGGTATTTCGCTAGCAGAGTCCAAGATGAATTTCGAATATGCAGAGTTGTAATGGCATAGGGAGTAGATGAACTGAAGCACCGAGGATTTGATGGTGTGCGGCTTTGATGACAGAGAAAGGAGGCCAAGAAACTTGTTGTGAACTTGTAAATGTGTGAGAACATCCATTAAATGAGCTGCAGGAGGCTTTAAAAAACGTACACGTTATTGTGTGATTGCCTGGATTGAAGTGGTTTTGTCATACCATTGTTGCGCGTGAATCAATTTTCGAACTGCTGCCTTCGCAAACTTCGATAAAGCGGTCAGTTGGAATGACGATCACATCCGTGTTGGGACTGTCTATCCAAATGCGCAGATCTCTCTTGACCACACCAAGCAATGAATTTTCCGCGTTCAACTTTGGAATACGATTCTCATCCTTAGCTGCTGAAACGTCAGAATACCACAGTTCGAATGGACTCTCGACTCCCAACAGCATTTTCAAAGAATCATGAGCGCTCACATCGGGTATTCGAGCTTGCGCGTCATTTCTATTCGATGATATCCTATACAGTTGAAGCATTGCGGAAACACCCGTTGGATTAAGAATCGTTGCAGTTTTGGCGTCATCTGAAAATTCGCCATGTTCTTGCAGATTGATACAAATTCCGCGCAGGCTCAAAACTACGTCCAATGTTTCAGAGATTGTTCGCTTTGGTTTCAACCCCGATTTTTCATAGTACGAGTGGGTATGATACGAGTTCATGTCCTTGATTGCCAAACTCTCTTTCGAAAACAAAGTGTCTGGAGATGAAGATACGAAAATGGGTACAACCGTGCATTGGTTGTTGAGGTGATGGTCGATCGCGAGTTCCCACTGATTTTCGGCATTCTTAGTCAGTGTTTTATTTGAATGGGGCAACACAAAAAAATGCTCACCTCCAATAACACATTATCGTTCGAATTTGAGAGTAGATGTGTGCTGTTTGGGTCCGACAGAATCGATGGCGTCACAATGAGGAAAGCGACCGAAGCCACGGAAAGAGCGCGAACGAAACCGTCTTCCTCCCACTGCAAATGCGGTAAGCTGTTCGATACTGCATGTAATATTTATATCTAAACATGACTTCGCTCGTACCTCGTCTGCTGAAACAAGACAGAGCTTGTCCCAAAACATGTGATGCGAAGAGTCAGCCTCACAGATGGCGGAATGGACTGCGGAAACAATGTGCGCATGTACTGCCACGCGATAGCTGCATTTCGAAACGATCGACGATGAGAAGAAATGCTCTGGTTAAGTGACTGCAAACACATGTTCCCCAAACCTGATGAATGAGTCGTGACTATTCTTTCGTTGCTGACAGATCCACTCGCCTTCCAGCGCAGCCCTCACCACCTTTGAAGAAGCATCTCCGGTTGTTTCGAGGGCTTCTCGTGATGAGGTTGGTTGCGAATTCCGTCTGTGCCTGCGCACTTGGCGCACCATTGCTGGACTAGTCTGGACAGCGTCGTCAGCGACAGACTCTTCATTCCTCCGCCTGAACATATGCAGTCCATTTCCAGTACGGTTTCCGCCGGTTGACTTTGACCGAAACTTCAGGATGGTCCATGGAAGTTGGATTGGCATTTTTGGACAGATTCAATAACTTCGCCCAGGAGTGCACACCAAATAAAGTTTTATTTACGTAAATATATTGAAAAAAAAAAAAAAGAGGCGACACGATCACCAATCCCCAATCATACACCCGTCCTGCTGCCCAGAAATAGCATAAACTAACACCCTGCCCACCTTCTGCTCTATCTCCACCACATTCCCATTAACATCATCCACTTTGATTAAGCGGTAGACAAATCGAGACATGGTAGGGTTGAAGTCAACAGCATCGGGTAAGTTGATCAGGTATCGAAACTCCTCTGCCCCAGTGTCAGTGTGGAAGTAGTTGACAAAGGCAGCAGTTGGCTGGTAAGTGATCTCTGGGTGCTGTGGATCAACATAAGCACCTGCATCAACATACTTGGGCCTGATCGTGTACAGGAGCTGGCGACCATCTGAGATTATCTTGCAAGAGCAGTTCATGTCAGTGAGCAGCCTGATGTAGAGTTGGATGTAGTGCTGGCCAGTTTGTCGATCATCGTACCTCATGATTTCGTGTAACCGAAGGGTACTTTCAACCTGGGAAGCACGTACGCCATCCTTGGTGTAGTTGCTGGCAGGTGAAAGGGTTGGCTTGGATGGGCTCACGAGCTTGGCACGTTTGGCAGGCACTCTGAGGTTGGCTCGTGCTGGGTTTGAAGGGCTTTGGAGTGCTGCTACCACCCGACTGGTGTATTGAACTTATTGGCATGTATTCAGGATCATAGAGAGGATTGTCGCTCTCTTCCTCTGCGTTCAATTTCTTCACTGTTGACTCCAATCCCAACCGCATTGGGAGCTTGTCGTTTAATGGGTGCCAATCTGCAAATTGCAAAATTTCCCACCAAATTGAAAAATTTTAGAAAAATGTTTTGAACAAAATAAACAGCACAAATGCCAAGAACCTCACCTTTTTTTTCCTTCATACGTCTTCTGATTGTTTTCATCTTTGAGTTCAGGGTGCTCGAGCTCCATGATTTCAGTGCTGGGGTATCAGTAAGCAGGTGCTTGCCAGTTGGCAGGTTGCCTGCATCATCCTCAACGTCGTTTTCAAGCATCCAGTTGTAAACTGCTATGTCATGGTCCTTCCCCCACGACTTGGCTTCCACTTCATTGATCTGCTTTGGTGCCATTGTGTTGTCTGTTTTTATTCCTTGGGGAGGTGAGCATCTGTTATGTTATATAAGTTGCTTGCCACCTTGCATAAGTATTCAAGCAATTTCAAAAAATTCATTTAATCAGATGGAGAGATGGTTGGGAAGGGTTGTTGGGCAGAGAAAAACAAAAACCACAAACAAACAAATAAAAAAATATGCGATTTAAGTGAATCGGCTGTGGTTTTCTTTGCAGCACTGTGAGCGCGCAGCGCTTTGTGGCATGACACCATTTGACCATATGCGCTCTTTTTTGAAGTTCATCGCTTGGAAAAAAATCAGTTTTTATTGAATTAAATATGCTGTTGTTGACACGCACCCTGCATACGTATCACTGCAATGGTTTGCCTCTGTGCCTTACTGAGAGCAAATGAATCAGGTTAGCATAAATCCTGTGTGTCTGTTTGATTCCCCGTTTGATTTTGTTGAATTTCATTTGATTTCTTTGAATTTCATTGATTTTGAAAATTTTTGTTTGATTCCGGAAGAAACGGTTTGAATCCGGAACAAAACATTTCTTCGTTTGATTTGGGCTTGTGTAAATAAAGTCCCCCCCTTTTTTTTAATGCAAATTCTTAAATCTGACAAAGTGGCATGGATCATTTATTTGTCATTTGCAATTAAGGGCTTGTTGCATTTGAAATACAGTCTGCTTGCTCATGTTCAATAGAATTGAATGAAATGGTGTTCAGTTGGGATGATGAACTTGCCTCGATCATTGTCAGAGCAGCGCCAATCATTGGCAAGTCAGCCGACTCTTTCAACAGACATCCAGTCATTTGGAAACGGCGCTTTGTTGCCCATTTTGGACTGAGTGTGGACTCAGCAGTTGACGTGTGGGAAATTGTTCACGAATCGTTTGGGGCTGTTCGTTTAAAAAAGGTGTGCTTTCTGTGGGCCCTTTACTTCCTCAAAGTCCATCCAACCAAGTCGACTGCTGCATCGAAGTTCAGCACATCTGAAACAAATTGGCGTGTGAAAGTGAAGTTGGCAATGGATTGCTTTCAAGAAATGGATGAGGTGATTTGAAAAAATTTTGGAAATTTTGGAGATTAAAATTTAATTTTTCACAGATTCATTTCGACGATCGTTTTGAGAACTGGAACCACCTCCAACCATCCTGTTACGTTGATGGTACTGATGTCCTTGTCACCGAGACCTGTGTACACGATGCTGACCTCTTCAGTCACAAGTTCAACCATGCTGGATACCGTTATCAGGTTGCAACAGCTCTTGGGTGCTCCAAGATAGTCTGGGTTGATGGAGGAGTTCCTTGTGGCTTGTGGCCAGACCTCAAAATGGTTCGTCATGGTATTCTTCGTGAGATTGGAGCCAAAGAAAAGGTGGCAGCTGATCAAGGTTACCGTGGTGATGATCAGATCATGACCAAGTTAAAAGGTCGTGACGCTGACATCAGGGATCATAACCACAACCTAAAACAGATGGGTGCAAGACACGAAACAGTCAATGCACACCTGAAGGACTTTCACATATTGCATGGACTCTATCGATTGAGCAGAGATGATCACTATCGAATTTTCAAGGCTGTAGTTCAAATCACACAAGTAAAACTGAGGCGAGAGCCTCTTTATCCCCTCAATGCTTTATTACATTAACAACTTCTCATTTCATTTGTTTGAAATAAAAAACGTTTATTTGGTTTATTGGTGTGCACTCTAGCCTTTGTTTTCTTCATATGGACGGTGCACAATAAAAACAACAGGAAGAAGGAGCAAACAAGTCGACAACGTGTTTGTGGCTTGCTTTTTGATTTTTTTTAATTTTAAATTTTTGGCCACAGTGAATTTAGTGAATTCATGAATTCAGCGAATTCACTTTTTGAATTCAGAAAATACAAACAGGAAGGCACACGAATGGGATAAATAAAGACAGGCACTGCATATATTTCATGACTCATTCACATTCACAAAAAAAAAAAAAAATTATTGAACCCTTTTTCACCAGTCGCTCTCACAATTGCCACTGCGCTGACCAGAAACCATGTACACCAGAACTTTGGCAACAGCTTGCATTATGGTAACAGGGTGCCCAGCAAGGTCAGTAGTGTGAATGGCTCTGTAAACAGATCTCTTACTGATGCAGTTTGAGTCCACAGCTTCAGGAAGTGTGATGGTGTAAGTGAATTCTTCTGTGCCAGGATCATTGTGAAAATACTGCACAATGGCAGTGGTGGGAGGGTGGCTTATGTCAGAGTGTCTGGGATCAATAAAGTCAATGGCAGCAACTGTTTTTGGAGTGAGAGTGTACACCAATTGCTTCCCGTCTGATGACACATCAAAATCCATTTAATGGTCAGTGAGAATCTTGAAGATGATCTGCACATGATGCAGACCAGTTTTGTCATCTTTGAATCGCATCAGCTCATGGAGTTGGAGTGTGGACAGAACTGGGGAGGCCTTGATGACTGGCTTGGTATAGACCATGGAGTCCACTACACCAGACTTTGATGGACTTTCAACTTTGACCCTTTTGATTGATCCAGGTACCAATCCAGACAGTCGACAAATGTCTTGCATGCCTGGGGGACTAGTTTGGAGGCTCGGTGGAGCACCAGGAGTGGAGTGTAGGCCTTGTGGGGTCAACCAGGGGGTGATTGGAGATCCAGTTAAATCACCAGGCCCATCCTCACCACTGCTAGAGAGCAGTGAATGGTGACTAGAAAGATCCATGGGCTTGCTGTCTGCCTGTGGATCATACACTGCTTGAATGTAACCGCATTTTAGAACATTTGGATCGAAAAATTTTAAGATTTTTGAATAAAAATTTCTACTTACAATCACCATAATCATGGATCTTCTTGCGAATGGTCCTGATTTTTGAGTTAAGGACTGGCGCTTGAAAAGCAGCGAGGGCAGGAATGGCTTGCTTGATATGGGAGCCAGTTTTGGTGCCGTCATCTTGGGCCTTGAGGTACTTGAACAGGGCAATGTCATGCTCGGGTCTCCAGTCAGGGTTGCCAAGTAGCTCAGCTCTACTGCGTCTCATTATCAGGATTGTTTGTTGGAATGAATGGAATAGTTGGTACTGAAAGGCAGTGGTTTTATAGTGCATGGGAATAAAAAATTATGTGTTCGGCTTTTTTTAATAAAATTTTTTTAAAGATTAGCGGACTTGTTCAGATGCAGTTGGTGCCACTGAATGAACACATCAACTTTGGGAAATCAAACAGTGAATACTTGTGAACCCGATTTTAGTGATTTTAGTGAATTTATTCAGACAACACTGGAACTGCACCAGTGTTTTTTCAACTGAACTGGTGCACCAATTTTTTTTCATGGTTCAAACTTGTGAACCGTTACAATATGTGATTCTGTGCAGTTGGGTTCATAGCTGTTCACCAATTCATTCACACGTTCATCCAATTCCCTGAGAAACAGTTTATGGATGTAGAGAGTGGTAAAACATGAATGAATTCAGATGAACTGATTTCACCGATTGATCTGCGTTACAGTTTTTTGGCATGACCAAAATTCTTACATAATTTTGCACAATTTTTTTGAACAAGCCCATGTTTCAGTGCATTCTCCCTCACAAAGTCACGCGCAAATCACGTTGATGGTTGTTACAGCATTGATCTTTACCAGTATATAAAGACAGCCTTTTTTCGACTTTCTTGATCATGTCTCTTCAGTACACACCTTCACACATTTGGAATGAGCTCCTTGGCTCTTTCATCAAACTTGCTTCTCCCCACATTGGCAAGTCTGCTCTGTCCTACCACCGCCACCGAGACCTTTGGGACCGCCACTTTGTTGCCCACTTTGGCCTGACTATCCTCTCTGCTGTTGATGTCTGGCTGATTGTCGAAAAATTTTTCAAGAACTACCAGTTGCTCAAGATCCACTACCTTTGGGCTCTTCATTACCTCAAGGTGTATCCCACTGAGGCAGTCGCTGCTGCCAAGTTCAACACATCTGAAAGCAACTGGAGGGACAAGGTGTTTTACAGCATCAGCTGTTTTGGTTTCATGGATGAGGTAAAATTTTTCTGTTGCACAAAAATTTTGTTACGAAACTTTAAAATTTGCTTTATTTAAATTCAGATCCATTTTGAGGATCAGTTTGAGCACTGGAGCTGCACACAGCCATCCTGCTACGTTGATGGGGTGGACATGATGGTCTCGGAAGCACGGCCTTTGGATAAGGATCTGTTTAGCCACAAGTTCAAGAGAGCTGGTTACAGGTATCAAGTGGCAGTGGCTTTGGGAACCAGCAAAATTGTCTATGTGGGTGGTGGGGTCCTGTGTGGGAAGTGGCTGGACTTGACAATGGCTTGCCAGACTCTCCTGTGCCTCAATGGACCTGGTGAGAGGATTGCAGCTGATCAAGGCTACATTGGAGATCTGCGGCTGATTACGAAAATGCCTCCCACCTCTGCAGCCACAATTGCGCACAATCACAACCTGAGACAGATGGGTTCCCATCATGAGACAGTGAACAGGAGATTTAAAGACTTCGGGATTCTCACCTTGATGTTTCGATCTGAAAGAAACAGCCACCATCAAATATTCAAAGCAGTTTCACAAATCACGCAAGTGAAATTACGCCGCCAACCACTTTATAGCTTAAACGGAAAACTGGAATAGGCAAAAGACGTTTATTTCACTATTTATAATGAATAAAAATATAAATCGGAAATTCGTGTGCCTTCCTGTAAGTACATGTCCTTCTGAAGTGTTTGGCAAGTGAACCAATGTTGTATTTTTGCGCAACTTTCAACAGAATCTAAAGCGGATCCTGAAAATTGATGATGAAGTGATGAAATCGTTGGATGCCAAGCTTGTACAAATGTACGCCGTGTCGGAATTTGACAAACATCTTTGTGGACTGCTGTTGAGCCGAAGTGCATTCTACATAAAGGTCAATAACTTGCAGTATCCTGTTCACTGGGAAAAAGACATGGACGATACATTTTATGAAGCAACTCCGGGAGTATTCGCACCAGTGCAGAAAGACATGATGCAAATAGCCATGTGTCTGGAATGTTGGAAGGTAGCAATAATTCTGTTACCTACTTCTCAATCCTTATCTTCATGCAAGTGTCCACTTCTATTCTCCCTCAACAGAATCTGCTGATTTTTAAAACGCGGGTTTCCTTAACAGAATCCACCGTTTTTCAAATTGGAGGAATCCTTTCCATTTTGTCAATCCTATTCTCCCATTACAGAATCCACCGATTTAAAAAATGGCAGATTTGAATCACTGCAGCATCCCTCCAATCTCATAATGGTCCCTAATCCGTTCTATAGCATATTTCAGGAGAGAATTCTACATCACTATCTTCCAAAAAACCTGCCGAGGCCATTGCAAACGGAAATTGGATTGGATACCTTCCAGAGGAATTCGTCAATGTTTCCCGCACAACTGAATCCGTTGTCAGTTTGATGCAACTGTGTATTTCTCTGTCATCTGTGATTGGGAATTCATCCCGAAAGACCATCAAATCTCACCACTACATATCTGTGTTTGACCAACCAGTCCTGTGCCATTTACCAGCAATGCCTTGGGATCACCTTCAAGTAACTTTTGTTGGTTCCTTCGCGACTGAAGAATTTGCTCAGATGCAGGCCAGGTACTCTGTCCAAAACTTTGCTGGAGACCTCTTGTCATTCTTTGAGAAGCACAACAAATGGCACAAGGAACACGCGGATCTAATTAGGCCAGCAGCAGCTGGAAATTATGACTTTGGTGAAGGTAAACTGATGTTTACATTTGGTCCAATTGTACAAACTGACTGGTTGTACAGTGCATATTGATCGAACTGACACAAGCTCAGTCCCGGTAAATGTGCACCTTGTTCAAATGCTCAATCACACCACCTACAATACTGGATGTGCTGATACTGCCTTTGAGGAAGCTACCGCCCACATCCTGCATTCTTCAACAGGCAATCCAAATGTGGAACAATCACAGGCCGAACCCCGAGACAACAGGAGCGCTGATTAGGTGGTCTTTCGCACTTTGCGTTTATCTAAAGCAAGGAACCTTGCCAACATACCTTTGTTCTTTCCAACTTTGATGCTGTTTGGCCTTGGAGGGCCAAGCATGGATAGAGAAGTGCAACTCTCACCACGGCATTGGGACTGTACGCAGGGAATTTCCAGGAGCATTGGGGATTCACAGCCATCATTTACGATTACATTGCTACCAACGAAGCATTTTCTAAGCAATTCCTTTCCATGAGCTTATGAAAGTCTACACATCAGGCTGGCACCTGGACGCCTGACAATATTCGCACATGCTACGAAAATATGCAAATATTGTTCTCCGCCATCAGTCTCCTTCTTGCAGCCCCCCTCAGATCTCTGCCTGTTTGCTATGAACCTGTTGGAGTTCCAATTCCATCACGCAACACACATGTCAAGTTGCTTTAAATGTACATCACGAACGCCAAACGGCAAAATTTGTCGATTCTTGATTCCAAAGCTGCCAAACTTGCAACCATCTTCCCTTGACCCAGAAACGTGCATTATGAGGTCCTTTCACCCGCTTGGACTTGAATACTACAATCTCTGCAATCTCTATTGGGCATGCTTGTCAATGGACAACAGTTTCTTATGAATTCCAGGTAAGACCTTCTCCCCCAGACTCTCATAAACAAATAGTTGCAGTCGCTGACTTTGCATTGGAGGAATGGCTTCCATCTTTGGGAACCCGCATTTTAAAAAACAGTGGATTCTGTTAAGGGAACCCACGTTTAAAAAACGGCGGATTCTGTTAAGGGAACCCACGGTTATAAAAAAAGCGGATTGACCATCCTCGTTACCATCTCATTCCCACCCGCTGATCCCATCCTTGTATCCCAAATATTCATTTACTTCCTCCGTATAAATAGCACTTGTAAGATGACCGCATACACTATCAAGTATACATTCAAGTGCCAATCCTTGGAGTCATCTGCAATAATGCGGATCGGCCTGTACTGCAAGAATATGTCTTCTGTCTTGGACCGCCCTGATAATGATACCATCATGGAGGAAGACTGTTCTCTTCGCATCATCAACAAGTTCCTGTACTCCTTGACCAAACTGGTGGAAGTTTGCACTACTATGGCCGCCTACCTGATTCTGACTGAAGGGGTTCTCTTTGAGAGCTCTCACCGGTTTGTTTATAAAAGTCTGTCACTTATTCATGCATCATATCCCGATCAGCAGTCTGTCTCGCCTGCAAACTCATCTGATCACTTTGTGGATGTTTCAATCCCACTTGTATCCATCAACAGTTCATCTGTTGATCTGTCTCCCATGCATCTGTATTGGGATCGTCCACCGAGCATGGCTGATATCTGTTATATTGACTGTGTAGAACTGTACCATCCAATCAAAACCAAAGGCAAAGATGTTGATTATTGGGTGAAAAACTCTTCGTCTGAAAGGAAGGTCCTCATCATAACTGTACATCAGCTACCTAATCTGGCAAGAGCTTTGACAGAGGAAGAATTGATGTTCTACTACAAAAGCCTGTTGATTCTGTTCAAACCACATCATTCAATGAATGGTCTCCTGTTTCATCCAGGTATGCCAAAGGATATCTCATATTCCTGTCTCATGTTTCTTCTGATCTTTGCTCCCTTCATTTCAGGTCAATCTTTCAAAGATGCCTACCTCCAGTTTTTGGATACTGCCCCTTCATATCTAGCAGATGCTGCCAAACTCCATGAGGCACTAAATCAGAATCATTACGAAGGCAATGAAAAAGACTACAAAGTAGAGGAATCAGATGAAGATCACATTCTGCATGAGCACCCCTTGCAAGACTTGTTTGCAGAAGACATGCCATTTCCAGGAGATATTGAATAAGACCAAGTAGATCCCATGACACTCCATCAATTTGAAGAAGAGTTGGCAAACTCTATTGCATGCTCAACCTTGGAGGATTCTGAAAAAATTGACAACTTTCTGGATGTGGCTCTAACTCTATCAGTACATGCTACCCCCTCCCCTCCAGTTGCTTTACTGCCATTCTTTCCAAATCTTGATACCTACTTGAAAGCCATTACCCCACCTCGCTCATCTTCAATATCTGCAGATTCTTTTGAGGATGGAGCTACCAAGTACCATTCCTCCCTTCCTCAGCATGAGAAGGTTCTGACTACATGACTTGCTGCAGCCTGTTCCATGGACCCTGCCTTCCCCCTCTGGACCCCCAACTCCAAAGTCACACCTCCAGAATTTTGCTTGCATTGGCCAAATGTCAGAAAGCTTCCAATTGGATTTCTGGCAACACTACACATTTGAAACTTACGCCAGGCATCTGCTGCTTGCCTACCTGACAGATGCCCAAGATAAACAGCTCAAAGTGTCTCCCCCTCCGTATAATCTGAAGCCACAACTGATAGGGTACTTAGGAGGAGAGGCAGGTACAGGCAAATCAGCAGTTATTGCAGCCCTGCTTCTCTTTGCAAAGCTCTGGGGTCACCCAAACACTATTGAGACAATGGCATTCATGGGCCTGGCTGGACTGATGATAGATGGTCACACTATCCATTCTAAGAGGAACCTTGCTATTGACTTGGCCCAGTCACAACCGCTGTCTCATACTATGAAGGAAAAAATCCGCTGTGTAGTTTTGTCAATTGTAGATGAGGTCTCAATGACTAAAATTGATGTCACGGGAGCTGCTGAAGAGAGAACTAGGGAAGTGTACTCCACTGGTGACATACGCAGAACCAAGGTGTGGGGTGGGAAGCATCTGTTGATGTGTGGAGACTGGTTGCAACTTCCTCCAGTTGGAGGTTGGCCTATATTTGACACTGGATCTACTGCATAGCTAGACAACCATTTTGTCCTATCTGGTCAAGAACTGTAGAACAATCTGAATTGGGTTGCTTTTCTGACAAAGGTAGTTCTCAGTTTGCTTCTTTGCCCTTTCTAAAGAAAACAATTGTGGTAGGTGTAGCGTAAAAAGATGATCTGCCCTTTCTGTCAATGCTATTACACATGCGCTGGGGCTAACTTACCACCCAAGATATCAGAGATATCAACAAGCACACAGCCTCTGCAATCCAAGCTAATCCTCCTCCCAAACCATCCAATGCTGAAGACTTTTTTGCACCAATTGTAACTGCTATGAACACAGAACAATGTGCAATTATAAGGAAATGCATTATGGACACATGCCGGGAATTGGATCTCCCTTGCTATTGAATCCTGGCATCCCCAAAAAAGAAGGAAAACAGGAATGCATTGTCTCATATCTCATACCTCAATAATGATGCCACAAGCAAGATACCGCTTATCTTTGACTTCTACATAGGGATGCCAATCATGATTACCAAAAGGATTCCCAAAATTGAGCACCTCAAGGTCTTTGCAAATGGAACACTTTGCTTCATTCTGGGAATTGTGAAACCTGATGGCACAACATATCAAACATCATCAGTGCAAGGAGTCACTGTCAGACAGTTTAATACAACACCACTTCTACTTTGGGTCAAAGTCAGGAACTGCAACAAAGTTCTGGTACCTGGCTGCCCCCCTGGTTATGTTGCCATTCCACCTCTCACATTATCAGTTGCCATCAAGATGCCTGCAACAGGCAAAATGTGGAGTCCTACGCTCACTCAATTCCCTGCCATACCAGCAATGGCCCTGGGAAATGCTTGTGCCCCCTGCTGGCCACATGACATGGCTCAACACAATCCTGAACAAAGTCTGGAACACACCACCCTCTGAAGTTGACACATACACCGAAGTCTCTTCTGCAGTAGCTCTCATCTACACCAAATGTCACCACCTCCAACAGCAAGCCAATGGCTACTGGGCCAAGCTGGATGCACCTGCACAACCACTGCCACCTTGAAGACCGCAAAATCGCATACCTCAACCTGGGGGAGCCCTGCTTGGGCGACCTTGGCAAAACTTGGAGCCTGGATAATTAACCGCCAAGCCCAAACTGACCATATGTACTTTACTACTTTTACCGACCAACTGTTTTCTTAACATTTCCGCACTTTACTTCTGATTTTTTTGGAGTTGTTTTGAAGTTTTTTTGAGTGATTTTTGCTATCTTTCAACCCCGCATTTGTGTTACGGTGTAACTTGATTAAAAGAACCTGAAAACGTAAGGGTTAGTAAAAAAAATTTGTGAAAATTGGAGTTGGTTGTGTACATTTTGCACACACCAACGACGCGACCCCGCACCAGCCATCACAACAACGCACCCGTTCTTCACGCTCGGTCGCTCCGGCGCCAACCCAGAAGGAACCGGCTCTGAGACCCAGGCCAGTGCAAGCTCGTCCTCGTCTAAACTTCCACCGGTGGACCCACTTGCAGATCTCCTGCGACCACGCACCCCAGACGGCTACAAGGACCTTGAAAAGGATCTTTGGCAATTCTCAAAGACGAGGCTCCGCTGCTCTGCCGACGCCCCAAACGCCCTCAACGAAGTCTGCAACAGTCTGTTTATCAACAAGTCCGGCTGTGGAAACCCCACCCCATTTGGCGTGTGCTTGATCTCCATCCAGTGCTCCAAGTGCAGCATTCGAACACGACTATGGGACACGTGTCGGGCTTCCAAGTTTGACGACATTCGCGAATTTGGTCTTCTGGCTGTCAAACTTGACGACTACCTTCATGTTCACTTCAACCGCAAGACAGCACCCACAACGCAGGCCCAGGCCAAGAAACATGTGGAACCCAACCCAACTCCGCAGCCCCTTCGCACATCGGACCAGCCCGCGCGTGTGATGGAGTCAGCACCTGTCAAAAGTTTGTTTGTGGCAAAGCAGCCTGCTGAGCCACAAACAAACAAACAAAAAAACACCAAGGCAGCACCCCTGGAGGCCGCAACACCCACACAGCCATGGCACGAAGTCGACGACAACGCAGCTATGGAACAGGACTCTCCAACGAGCCGCTCTGCCGCTGGGGAGGCCGCACCACCGACCAGTGAACTGCTGGAAACCATCAAGACACTGCAGGAGCAACGCAAAGCCGACGCAGCAACGATCAGCTCCCTTCTGGAGCGTGTCTCGGAGCTGGAACGTGCCCTCAGTACGCGGGTCGCGCCGCCGCTGCCGCCGGACTTGGCTGCTGGTCGCAGTGCCAGCCAACAAACCGGAACTCGAACCGCCGCTGATCCGAAGCCGCGAAGCAAGAGCCGAGGTCGCCGCAAGGCCGCGAAACCCTCCGAAACCACCGCTGGACCGTCTGGAGCCCCTAAGACGTTTGCCGAAGCCGCCGCCAAGCCTGCAACTCGCCGTGCTGGCCGAAAAGCCGAATCTCGTGTCGACACGCAGATCCGAAACGCAAAGACGGACGATGAGCTAGCCAAGCTGGTTACGCACCGCGGTGCCTTCCCTGGTGCTGCTGAGTCCAACCCTCCAAGCCGCCCGCGTGCCGAGTCCATCAAGTGGTGCTATGTGAGCACCAACTTCCTCCGGCGTGAGGCCAAACGCAACGGACCGATCAAGGCCATCCGCGCCGTGTTCAAGTCAATGTGCAAGTTGCCGTATATCGACGAAATCAGTCCACTTGGCAAGGAAATCTCGATCTGTGAGATCTTCTGCGATGGATGCCATGACGACGAGGTCAAGTCGAAGCTGTGTGAGCAGCAGTTCCTTCTCGAGGGCTTCAACCCTTTTGAGGTTCCGTTCTACATGGTGGATACTACCGAGGAAATGGTCAAGGAGCGCTTCTGTGCTTGACGTGCTGGAATCTACCGTCGTGGTCGGTTCGAGCTTCTTCGCAAGGCGGCGTTGGTGGGAGCCAACTCGAAAATGCAAGAGTGGATCCTGGAGCTTGCGAAAAGATCTCCAAAGACACAGGTCTAGCCACGGACTTTTTCCCATCGCCTATGCGTGGGTTTTTTGTTAACACCGTCACCGATAGTTTTTTATTATCGAAACTTATACGTACTGAGAGCTTTTACTTCACTGAATAAAGACAACATGAGATCGTAAGGGTTAGTCGGGTTGCAGGGGGCCCCAAAACAGTTTGGTTCATATTATCAACCAATAAACGTGAAGCTTCCTTTTTTTACCTTTACCTTTTCCTTGTCCAGGAGCTGAGTTGAGCTGTTCACGCAGCTGTTGGATGGTGCTCTGCAAACACACCTCTTTTTGCTGGACAAGCGTGCGGATGTAGTCGTCCTTTCGTTCCGCTTCTCTCTCGAGTCAGTGTACAGATTGCATAAGGAACTGCAGGATCGTAGGGTCTGTATGAATGTTCGTGCTGTTAGAAGAACAGAAGGGTTGCAGGACCAACGAACGCGGACTCGCCTGGGGAGTTGGTGGTGAAGTTCATCTTAATCGTTGTGTTGCCAAAATATGAGGCCGCCCTTTATTTATATCGGCTTTGCAGCACGCCCGTTTTATTAACCGGCAGCCAGGCCCCCAAAATGAAGATATTGTTCTGATTGTTTCGAACTTTGAGCAAGATTTCGATCCCAATGGGTTCTTGTTGATCAACAGCATGATGACATGACACACGGCCATGTCACACTTGGTACCTTGTCCTCCAAGGAAGCATGGACTTGCCAAAATGAGTTTCTCAACTTGTTCAATCTCACGTTGCTGCTGCTGAATTTGCTGAACTCTTGTTGTGTTGCAGATACTTCCGCCAATAAATCCCCCCCCCCCCCCCCCCCCCCCCCCCCGTGCATCGAACATCTCGCGACCGCTGCTTCGCTCCCGTTGGCGATTTGGGGTGGGACTCTTTCCTGAGTAGCACTGTTAAAGATTGGAATGGTTTTCAGATGAACTCCGAAGAAACAGATCACCGTGACGAGAATGCATGATTTTGAGATGCCAAGTTTGTTTGCTCAATCGATGGCACATTCGAATGGACGTTGAACCGGTTCTGCGATGATTGTTGGTATCAGCGCCGTATGTCCACGGTCGAAAAATTGCGACACACCTTCACTGCGTATATGGACGTTCTAATGAGAAGTTGGAGATGGTATGCCCTGCGTCCTTTGTCATGTTTGGGTCTTGTTCGGCATCGCAATCATCGCTCGCTCGCTTCATTTTATGGACAAAAAAATACATCAGTGAATGCACACGTCCGAAAAAGTCTGGCGCAAAAAAAAAGTGTCCTCACTGCAGCCTTTTCATCAGCAGCCAGCTTCCGCACAGTTGAGTACCTGCCAATGTTTGAAGGCAGCTCATGGTTGTGTGTTTCATCAGCAGTTATGACAGTCCATCCAGCCACATGCAGTTTCGCAACAACCTTGAAAGGACATCTGAGCAAGCAACTTGCGCTGTTTCGCCGTCGAGACTCGTTTGTCAGATGCAATGGGTTCCTGTACTCGTTGCCATGATAGCACTTGAAAATGACTCGTCGCTTGTCACTGCGCTTGTGCAGCATGACAGATATGCTTGATGCAATATAATGGGCCTTGACAGCGTCAATAAGTTGCTGACGATCCGGAGAAACTCCCAGGTTCATTTATTGTGAAAGAAAATGATTTGTGCGACGCCAGTTTCAGGGGGGGGGGGGGGGAAATAACCATTTTGGGGGGGGCAAATAGACTTTTCCCAAAATAATAGTAAAAAAAAGAAACGGCAGGGCATTCATCCTCACTTGAGAAGAGCTTATTCAATTCCCGCACAAAATTTTGGAGTGGGTCCTGATCTACGCAGTCTCTGAAAGCGAGGGAAGGAGGTACTTCATCAGTCAAGGGGATCCCATCACCGTCAAGCAACTTGCAACGGCACTTCACGACCTGTTTCGGAAAGCTTCAAGAAGACCACGGACTTGAAGTACCAGCGACCGTACAAGTGTCCAGACTTGTTTGATGCTTTTTGGGTCAGCCGTTGAGTGACTTCGTTTCTGTGAATTGTTTGCCATGGGCAGAGTCGCTTGACACTTGCATCCCAATTTCCAATGAAGTGGACCGCCACAAATTCCTGCGACGACCTCGCGCATCTTTTCCAAATCTGTCTCTGCATCCGCAAAGTATCGCGTCAGTTTATCGTATTCAAAGCCATCAGACAGCAGTACATTTCCCGCCGGCCCGTCGCCGAGCCGTTCGAACTAACTTTCGAAAATTGGCAGATATTATGAGAGTCATGATGGAGATGACTGTTGAAATATTCGCGCTCCTTGGTTTTCAGCACTTGACCAGATCATAAAACTCTTGTGTCACCACCCCATCGATCAGGCACTGTTTGCACCACTTCCTCTGCTTCCGCCTGGATGGTGAGCGCTACTTCTAATCACGTTGAGTTTACAAAAAACGTGGATTGCAGGCCATGAATTCATTCACCATAAAGTGTGGAATGCATGTCCACCATCCAGAACCAATTGAGAGATATTCAGTCTTTTGGCGGCGGCAGAGTGGATGATTAACGTCTGGCGACAGTCGCACTGCTGGGAAACAAAGAAATGAATGAAAACGGTCATTTTTCCAAACGTGGCAAATGAACACGAGTTCCATCAGAAAGTCACCTGGACATGCGCGCTACTGGTCGCGTTCCTTTGTTCATTGATTAAACCCCCACTTGAACCGCATTTCTCGAAAGCGTAATCTTTATTCAACCATCGAATATTCATCAGTAAATATGTCAAAAGAAGCCCAATTGTAGGCCTCACCAATGGCGACGCAAAAACTGATGTTTCTGATGGATGCAGCAATGAATTGAAATGGTGCAAACGACAGTTCGCTCGTTTTGATCGTCGCGCCGGTGCCCCTTTGTTGGGAAATAAACACACTGTGAGCTGGCAGTTAACCCGCCAGCCATCCCTTTCCGCGCACGTTCCGAGGCAGCGATATCGTCGTCCATTTCAGTGTACGTTCCACATCGAATTTCAACGCGCATCCCCCCATGCGTCGAACAACTTGCGACCGCTGTTCGGTTCCCGTTGGCAATTTGGGGTGGGACTTCGGTCTTGAGCGGCACTGTTTAAGAGGCCTGCTGCAGATGAGGTCTTCATGCTCCAGCTGGATGTCTTTGATCTCGCTGATCCGTACTTCTGGATCAGAATCACTGCCTTCCTCGATGCACGCAGCAGTCTTGAGCGAGTTGTCGGCATCTTTGGTGATCTGGCTGTGCCTGCGAGTGAAGGAGATGTGGTGAGTCTCATGTTTCATTGCTGTTTGAGAGAACTCCATCTTGCACCTGACCAAGACACACCACGAGACGGGGTCTTGTTTGTCGCTGCGCATTCATGCTTCTTACGAAAGACTTCTTCTGCGAACGTTGTCCCTGTCGCGATGAGCCTGACGAAAGAATTTATGCCCCGAATTAGCAGCCACGAAAAGCGGCGACGCTCATAAAACGCTGGGATTCATGTCTGCCGCCAAACTTCTTTTGTGCGAGTCCTTTCGTTGTGATTCTAAGCTGTGAACAAATATTGGTTCATTTGAAAAATAAAAAAGCAAAAATGAACAAAGATCCAACATCAGCGCACGCTGCTTGACGTCGCGGTAACTAGACCATTACTCGCATGCCTGACCTCATGACTAACTATCTTGAATGGTCCCTGCTGCGCTCATCAATGTGCCTGCATGGGTCTTGCTTGATTCGTTGCGCTCAGCCGCCAAAGCAACCCGCTCAGCCAGGTGACATGTTTGGTTTTTGGATCTGCGCTTCCATGATACTCCCTTCTCTGGCTTCTCCCATTTCCAAGAAACCGAGTTACGGCTGCACTCCGTACGCCAGAAACAACGATCGCACGGGGTGATGTGGGCGTTACCATGTTTGCCATGTTTGTTGCAGAATAGACAGAATAGACATCTGAAAAAATTGTCAGCCGAAAAGAGCCGGGAAAATTATATTAGAGTGTCACATGTCCAGATTTTTATAAATTTCAATCAATTGTTTATTTTGAGTGCAGTGCTTGATCGAAACGGTTTCAAATGCTGATCAGACGCGACAGGCAGGCACCGCGTTCGATGTGCGGGATCGAAGCCCGGTTGGGTCTTTCTAAATCTGTCTCCGCATCCGTAAAGTATCACGGCAGTTTATCGAATATGAAGCCATCAGCCAGCAATAAAGAGCGCGTCTTCAAAAGAAAATAAAATAGAAACTGAACAAAACGCGTGGCAGCAACTTTGGCAAATGGCAGTGGACCTCAGCGGACAAAGAAAATGATGAGCGGCTCGGACAAAGAAAGAGATTGCAATGCGAGAGACCTCCTGTTCGCCTGTTGCACAAAGACTGCGGCAACGTCAAGAATGAGCATGTTTGGAGCGTTTTTGGTGTAAGGAATCTTTGTATTATTCTTCTTCTTCTTGCTCACTGATGTTTCGATTTACAGATGTTATGAGAGTGATGATGATGATATGCCTGGTTAGTTCCAACTAGGTTCGCGCCAAAGAGAGCGGAAGTGCACGCCTTGCTCGATTGGAAGATGCAGAAAAAGAGCACAGAGAGCAAGAGTGGTTGAGGAAGAAAGGGAAGCTCGGATCATCTAATGCCCTCGCGTTTCTCTGGAACCGCCACCATGAATTAGTGTGCGTTGTTTGAGGTATTTATGGTTTTTGACAAGGTAAATAAACACAATAGGTCCGGAATAAAGCAGGCTGCTTTGTCGGTCCGCGTGCCTTCTTTTGCGCGCTTGTCAGAGAATTTTCTTGGAAATTTCTCTCCCCAGCCCCCTGCTTGATGCACCCCCTGCCTGAAATGCCCCCCTGAAAATGACGAAAGCAGCAACGTTTCTGCTTTGTCCGTCCGCGTGCTTTCTTTTGCGCCCTTGTCAAAGAATTTTCTTGGAAATTTTCTCTCCCCCACCCCCTGCTTGAAATACCCCTGCCTGAAATGCCCCACTGCCTGAAACGGCCCCCTCGCTGAAAGGCCCCCCTGACGAGGTTAATGGCCACAATATGCCCGATACAAAGCACTGCTGCATTAGTTAATTCACAGTGAGCGCGACACAGGCAGCAATGTTGCTGCTTTGTCGGTCCGCGTGCCTTATTTTGCGCGCTTGGCAAATAATTTTCTTGGAAATCTGCTTGAAATGCTTGGGTCGGCTGCACCAACAAGGGGTGTTAATAAAACGGGCGGGATGCAAAGCCGATATAAATAAAGGGCGGTCTGCATATTTTGGCAACTAGAATATTGATACAACGCACACAACGATTAAGATGAACTTTACCACCAACTCCCCAGGCGAGTCCGCGTTCGTTGGTCCTGCAACCCTTCTGTTCTTCTAACAGCACGAACATTCATACAGACCCTACGATCCTGCAGTTCCTTATGGAATCTGTACGCAGACAGGACGAGTTTATTCGCGTACTTGTTCAGCAAAAGGAGGACCACTTGCGAAACACCATCACACAGCTGCTTGAACAGCTCGCTTCAGCCACAGCTGCTAATCACCCAGCGTGTCCATCGAACGTTTCTTCCAAGCCAACTGCTGCTCCTGGACAAGGAAAAGGAAAAGGTAAAGGAAGCTTCGCGTTTATTGGTTGATAATATGAGCCAAACTGTATTTCTCCCGTTCAATACAGATGTTGCGGAAACTTGCCCAACATGTGACCGTGCGCTTCCCTCTGAGCCTGCAAAATCCGGCCCTATCTTTTCCACCAATATCCTTAACAATTCGGACGCTCCTATTACTTCTATTTCTACTTTTACTGCTGCTTCTACATCCAGTTTTACTGCTGCTTCTACTCCTTCCACTGCTTCTTCTTCGAATTCTGTATCCATTCCGGCTCCCATTGACGCGGCTTCAACTTCCTCCAGAACATCGACCGCCATTCCGAAGACTACTGAGTCTGGTTTTGGGGCCCCCTGCAACCCGACGAACCCATACAAACTAGTTTCTGAAATTGACCTCTCTACTGCTCTTCGTTCTCCGACCAAGTTTTGGTTTCGGGTCCAAGAGGCGGCTGCTTCCGCTGAAACATCGACCTCCATTTCAAACGCTTCTTCTTCCACTGCTACCGATACCACTAAGACGGCTTTTGGGGCTCCCATCGACACGTTGCCTGGTTCTTCTGGAATGTCAAACTCCATAACAAATGCTGCTACCTCTTCTGCTGCATCCACTTCGAAGTCTGTTTCCATTCCGGCTCCCATGGACGCGGCGGCTACTTCCTCCAGAACATCTACCGTCGTTCCGAATGATCCTCGGTCTACTATTGATTATACTGAGTTTGGTATTCCGGCTAACTGCGAGCCGACGGCTGTCCAAATGCTTGGCAATCGTCAACTCGCGTTGAGGTATTACTTTCCGGGCTCCAGGGCGGCTGCTTCCGCTGAAACATCGACCTCCATTCCAAACGCTTCTTCTTCCACTGCTACCGATACCACTAAGACGGCTTTTGGGGCTCCCATCGACACGTTGCCTGGTTCTTCTGGAATGTTAAACTCCATAACAAATGCTGCTACGTCTTCTGCTGCATCCACTTCGAAGTCTGTTTCCATTCCGGCTCCCATGCACGCGGCGGCTACTTCCTCCAGAACATCTACCGTCGTTCCGAATGATCCTCGGTCTACTATTGATTATACTGAGTTTGGTATTCCGGCTAACTGCGAGCCGACGGCTGTCCAAATGCTTGGCAATCATCAACTCGCGTTGAGGTATTACTTTCCGGGCTCCAGGGCGGCTGCTTCCGCTGAAACATCAACTGTTATTCCAAAGGATCAAGAGAATCCACCTGCATCCGGCAGTTTTTCTAAACCAACTGCTGCTCCTGGAAACGGAAAAGGAAAGGGAAAAGGTAAAATGAAGCGTCGCGTTTATTGGTTGATATGAGCTTAATTGCTTGTTTTTTAATTTGCAGAAGTGCGCGCTGCCATTCCTTTTCCTCCGACAAAAGAACAGATGCGGGAATTGGCCAAACGGCAAAAAGACGCAGCTGATGCTTCTGTTGAGGTGACTTGATGTTTGCTTGATTGCTCTTGTTGGATCAGCTTATTAATTGTTTGATTTGTTTTTATGCGTGCACCAGGCAATCAACAAAAAGCTGCTTGAGGAGTATCCGATTAGTAGGGAGGAAAGTCAGCGAATTAAGGTGCCTTGACATTTTTTGGCTTGCTCTTGTTGGATCTGTTTATTCATTCTTTGATTTACCAGGCCCAAATACGCAGAGCAATCTCCATCCCCGTTCCAGGAAACCGTGTCGTCACCGTGGGCAACAACAGAAAATTCAATCGAATCATATTCTCAGCCTTTCCTGCTGGACACTCCGCCGTTGTAATGACTGCGACAGTGAGGATCCTCAAGCTGGAGGCATTCAATCTGATTCCTCCGCAGTACCAGCAGGAGACGCGCAAGTATACAGAGCGCCCGCACGTCTGGATACGCTGCCACCAGAACATGAAACCATTTTCTCTGATGGTGGAACATCCACTGGACCAGGTGGATCAAGGGCCATTCTTCAAGTACGAAGACCTGTGCAAGCATGTCTCATTTGAGAAAAATAGCGAGGGGGTGTATGCAAGTCTCGAGGCAGGGACGGCACGAAAAAGGCGGAGTGGCGATGTAAAAGATGTCGCTCTTTCAGTACTGGACCTCGTCATAAGTACCGCGGGAACAAACTGGGAACAACCACCCGGGAGGCATGTCTGGAAACAGATAACGGTAAACACGGGCCTTGGGACTGGGATCCCGAAACCAGAATTTAAAAAACTGTACGACGACGTGGAAGTCTCCAAGCGAAGGCGCGCGGAAGTCGGATTCCGGCCACTCCCAAACAACGACTGCGAGTTTTCGGACCGCGCACCAGAGTCCGACGAATTCTTCGCCAATGGCCAGCGATACTTTATCGCTTGGCCGGTGACGGGAAACCCAAATGCAATCTGGGAAGCCAATGTGCCTGAACTTGAAGAGTTTTTCGAGGAAGCGGCCCGTCTGCAGCGCGAAGTGGACCAGAAATATCCCCCTGCTCCACCCCCCGCTCCAACGCACAAAAGCCAGAAACGGCCGCTTCCTCAGGCATCGTCGGGTTATAGTGATCCGAGTCACCCGGCGAAAAAGCGAAGATTAGCGCCATCAGAAGCTGATTTGGGTGACTCGGATGACAAGGAAAACGGACGATGCCTACAAAAACAATGAGGTGAGTTGTGGAAAATAGAGGTGAGTTGTGGAAGATAGAGGTGTAGACGGACAGAGGTGGGCTTGACCAAAAAAAAAAAAAAGAGAAAAAACAAAAAAAAAACAAAAAAAAAGACAAAACAAAAAAAAAACAAAACAAAAAAAAAAAAAAAAAAAAAAAAAAAAACAACAACAACAACAGGATAGAGGTGGTAGAAGAGATAGATGGGTAGATGGGTTTTAGAGGCGTGTTTTTTATTTATTATTTATTATTTAATTCAAAAGAAGATAGAATAAAATAGAGATCGGAAATGAAGAAAACCTCAACAATCAAAAATACGAAAAAAAAAAAAAGCGAAAAAACGGGAGGGCATTCGGTTCTCTTTGGCGCAAGCATAATGTCATCACCATCATCACTCTCATAATATCTGCCAATTTTCGAAAGTAAGTTCGAAATACGAGCGGGCGGGAAATTTACTTTTCGCTGATGGTTTGAATTCGATAAAATGACGGCATCTTTTGCGGACGCGAAGACAGATTTAGAAAAGATGCGCGGGGTCTGTGCAGGAATTTGCGGGGCGCGCTTCATTGGAAATTGGAACGCCGCGTGGATAAACTTCTTCGCAAACAGGAATTCAGCGCGGATCCATATCGTTCTCCTTGTTGAGAACGCTGCTTCGATTGTCGCCGTAACAGTGATAAAACCTGGTTGAACGAGTAAGTTGTCCCAGTCGAACAGAGAGTCTGTTTGCATCTTTCCCACCCACTGCGGGAGTCTTCCGAAGAGATGTTGCTCCGTGATCCCTTCATTCCACAAGTTAGCTGAAGCGATATGACAACGATTGCGATTGAAGAGTGTGGAACAGAAGACGGAACAACAGACGCCTTCGCTCGCCTTGATCCCAGGCTGGAAGATCTGGCCGCTGCTTTTCAAGATGCAGTTGCAGCGCCATTTTGAGAGCGGGTTTGAGGGCAGTAACGGACAAGACAAGCTGACCATGCGCTTTGAAGACGCGAGAATGAGATGGAGTGAGCCTGTGTTAAAATCAGTGCGAGAATGAGATGGAGTGAGCCTGTGTTGAAATCAGTGCCAGAATAAACCCAACCTGCATGGCCCGACCCTTTTCACCGGCTGACACCGACTAAAGACAGGCTGCATATTGTTGCATGCCATTGTTGCAGGTGTGTATGCGCTGGGCCCAGCCAGCGGGGCGCTCCTCCAAGCAGAAGATGGGACATGGAAAAACTGTGAATAATACTGATGCAAAGCAAAAAAATGTCGCATGTACAGGCAGAGTCTCTGCATTCCGGCCTACCGCTGTGCAGTTCTCCGACTCAGCGTATTTGTCACAAGCATCGAGCACCTGACACGGCACTGTGGCATCGAAAAGGTCGTTGCTCCGCGAGAGTTTGTCACTGGCATGTACACGCAGGCGCTGTGTCCTGCGATGCAGAAGGTGGGAATCCACAGTCCAATCGAGCAGACTTTTATGTGTGGCGGACTACCACCAGGCTGCTACTGACTCATGAACATGGAGGCATGCAGGTGCTTGTCGTCTTGATCTTGTGCCTCAGTGACTTACCTAATTATCGCAACAAACCAAGAACGACCGTTGTTCAACAACATTCTCGCATTCGAAACGCGCTTCAAAGCCCCCGACGCCAGAAAACTAGTTCTCAAATTTGCGTCCCCGTGCCGCGTCGAGAATACGAACGCGCCTGTTCCTGGAAAGAGCAACATTTGACGCTTGCGCCTTGCTTCTGCCGGCATTTCCAAGCGCTAGGCATAGAAATCATGCAGTTCCATATTTCGCGCAGCATGAAAAGGGTCGGCTCTGTTTTAAAAATTGAGAACTCCTCATCAGCATCGCAGTGCACCTTGCCGTGCACCAACTCGCCGGCCGCACCGCAACATGTAGAAACGTATGCGCTCCTGTGACACGCACCTCATCTCTATGTTTATTTGAACCCAACTGTCAACTGGGACCCACTGGGATCATGGCCGTGTGTCATCGCATCACACTACCGATATATATTTGAATCCAGCACAAGAACCCACTGGGATCAAAGTCTTGCGCCAAGTTCGAAACAATCAGAGCATTATTTTTCTTTCGTCGTCGGAGGAGGACGTGGCCGGCCTGGCCGCTGAAGTTGTCTCCGTCGTTTCGTGAATCAATATTGTGGCTGTGGAAATTTTCGATTCAGAGCCCTTGATGCAGTCGACCGATCAAATTGGGGAAAAGAGTGTTGCTGGATGATATGGGTTTATTTGCATGTTGGCGTTGTCGGAAACGACATCTGCAATGATCTATCTGGTGGAACAAACAGTCCTTGTCTCAATAGACGAAATCCGCGCTGCGATCAAAGATAATTTCGAAAACACACGCTGTCTATCGTTGCATAATGGCTGGCGCGAAAAAACAATTTCAAAAACCCAATCCCCAGTTGCCCGACTGGTCTCGAAAAGCACCCAACACCCACAGATTTTCTCAGCGGCAAAGATGCGGAAGAGTTTGGCGCACATCAGGGTTTGCAGTAAGAGCCACCAAGCGTCTATCAAGCGTGGAGTTGGATCGAATCCACGGTTGAGGCATATTCTCTTGATGGAAGCTGGTGACAAGAAACAACGTGCATGTCATGCGAAGACAGGTTGTCAAGAATTTCCGGAGCTCGAATTTTTGAATGAACTTGATGTGGGGAAGGATGCAGTTTTTTTTGTGACTTGCATTTATTCATGTTGGGTATCACTAATGAGTCACTCATGCGGACGCATGCACATGGCATACAAAAGATGAGATTTCGATGTTAGTTTTGCTGTTTCAAATAAAATGCCATCCATCCATCACACGTGTTTCAACTGTTGTCTTGGACAAGATTGAAGGAAACCATTCATTTCTTCACATTTCAACAGCGGCAGGAAAGGTAAGGTTTGTTGCAAAACGAGTGCAGTTGAGGGTTGTGTTGAACAATACCACCTCTCCTCATCTTGACAACATTCCCATGCTGGATGTTCTCACGCTGGACGTTCTCACACCACCGACCTTTCTCACGCTGTGTTGATACAAAAGGGCACTCCAGAGCTGAACCAGACCAACAATAAACTCAACACCAAATTCAAATGCTTGGTAGCCATGCTCCAAAAGTGCTGCCTGGATTTGAAGACACTCCAAAGAACAAAACACTCTCCAAACAGTTGTTCCTGAATTTTGGGTACAACAACCCAAAAGTACTTGGGGAGAAGGAATCCAAGATGGTCTTGCAGGTAAAAACCTTATTTCTTTTCTTATCTGCATGCTTGAATTTTTTTGATATTAACCTGTGTTCATAGATCATTCATTTTCTCTAACAGTCTGAGAAACACTTGTTTTTATGACCATATGGGACATGGTGGTGCTGGCACCAAAGACTGCCAGTTACCCAAGCAGTTTTCTTGCTGCTGCTGTCCTGTTTGTCGGAGGTACAATATGAGATGGTGAGAAAAAAATTCTCGTCTTTGCCAACATAACTTTTTTCACTGAGGATATTACCTTGGCAACAGAATATGCCATCACTGATGCCAATACACTCATGGTGCATGTTCACAAAGTGTGGGTGGTTCTTACTGTTTAGGGGCAGACCATGAGGCTGTGGACCAGGATGAGATGGAGGACATGAACCAGGAGGACTACAAGGCCAAAACAACTGCTGCAGTAGTTGTGCCTGAGAGACAACAGATCTGATATGCAATATTATTTCTCACACTGAAATCAAGTCCATCCAACATATCTATATGCATTTTCCAGTTAGTTTGCAGATTTTTTTTAGCAAGTCAGTGGGTGGATACTTTCTTTTGACTGGTGTTTGGTTTTGAACTTGGGCTGATAAGTATTTAGTATCTTAAGGGTGAATCACAACACATCAAAACAGCTCTCCTTATATACATTTTTGTCTCTCATAAAATCTAATTAGGCTTTCTTCAATTTCACTTCTCAGCCACCTTTTTTTCCATTTCATTTGTCATAATTGAGATTTTCAGTCAGAAAAGTCATTATGGATGTGAAATCACTCATTTGTCATTTTCCAGTTTGAAATTGCTGAAAAAGTGAGTCAGTGCTGACAATTCAGTTTTCAGGCTGATTCATTAATCAGAACTGGGCTGACAGCAAAGGCTTGTCAATTATAATCAATATCCCCACAGTGGGTAAGGTTATTGATTAATTGCTTGACTGGCTTGACAGATTAGTCATACAAAAGTGGTAATAGAATACTTGTCTAAGTTGATTTCTATTTTCTCTTCTTCTGCTTATTTCCCTATAAAGATCAGAAGATAGCTGCATGGAGTTGGCAGCAGTGTGGGGAACCAGTGACCTGAGGGTCTGTGGTTGCGAACCTCACCAGCTATGCCAGAATCATATAAATTCCATACATTTGCTTTCCAACCATGTTTATGCTTGATCAGAGCAAGAATAGTTGAAATCATGTAATAGAATAAGCTATCGTCATCTACAAGTCTGCACCCTTTATAGAACACGAAGATTCATGTATTCATTCCTTGTTATCTACCAGAAGTTTACCCTACTCAATGTCATAATTCATGCCCATATGTATTGAGGTTGGTGGAATGATGAGGTGCAGGACTCTTCTTTATCTGTAGTAGAGAATAAGAGATGAATCCGGGAGAATTAACCTTTATTGAAGTAAGCAGTGCTCCATCACTTGAGACTGATATTCAACAAGTGGGTTTGAAATGAGAAAGGGTGGTACAATGAAAAAATAGTCATGTCAGGGGGACTTTGGCTGTCATGACACTCCTATGGAATGTATTTTTTGTTGATGCTTTATATGCCTTGTCTGGATGTGAGGGGTGCAAAAAAGCACCTCACAGTTACCTCAACTATGTGATGTGCTTGATTGAAGGCATGTTATGCTTGCAAGTGCATAGCATATGACTGGAAGTGCAATCATATTGGCTCAGTTGTATTGAGAAGTGATTCCAGGCAAGTGAACTTAAAATGTGTCTCAATAATAAAATTCAATTCTTCTCTCTCCAAATTGCCCTTGGTTTCTCTGTAACCTCACTCATGTTTCTCTCTGAGTCCAGCACCCATCTGTGTGCCCAAAGCCACCTGTCAACAGATTTAGAGTCTGAATATCCTTATAGACGCAACAAGAAACCAGATAAGTGTCCTTCATTCTTGTTGTGGATCCTGGTCAAGGTGGACCAGCAGTCTCCTCATATACTCAACATAAAGGAGAGCTCGAAATCTCTGGAATACATGAAGATGTGGGAAACAGGTGTTTGAGCACCTGCAGACCCCATACGTAACAAAGACATGAAATCCACGCGACTTCGTATAAGTATAGACAAGCCACAGGGGCAGTAACACAATGTCAATCACACACGCAGGTCTCTGGCACATCTGCCAAGTCCTACAAGCACCCACGTGCCATCCACGGCTATTTATGGTCACTGGATGAGAAGTTGTGAGGCATACTACCAAGACCCCAATAAATCTTTATTTACACAAAGTTGGGACTTAAACAATCTACCACAATAACACACCTTCACATGACACCCTCACCAAGTGGTCATAAGGTATCAGACTCTATCACTCTAGAGAATACCAACAGTACTAAGCCAAACTACCTGCAACACCAAGCATTTGGCAGAAACACACTAGTACATAGCTTGTGTAGTTGAAACAAAGGTTTGAGCCTGCATAGGTGTCACTTGAGGACCTAGATCTTGCATAAGCAAAGTTTGAAGTTAGTACACCACAGTCAAACTGACACACTGAAACGTACATTGACAGCTGGCAGCACTGCTTACTGATACACTGTCACTTGGACCCACAGCTCCCAACCCAGGCAGGAGAGGCCCTGTCAGAGGTCCAAGGATACAGTCATATGCACTTTGGACGTTGGTTGGATAGTTTCTTATTCAAATAGTAACTTTTTGGATTGGTAAAGGCCCAACAGTCCTTGGGGACGTTCGGGGGTTTTCCATCTCGGTTCTTTATAATTTCTACCATGAAAATTACAAACCAGGGAGATACCCACAATTTTCCACCTATGAGTGACTGGGGTGCGTATGGTGGTACGCATGGACCTTTTTAGCTTTTATACATAAATGATATTATGACATGAAAGTAGTTTTATTTCTATAGTAATAAAGTGCCATAGTGTTTCTGCTCATCAGTCAAGGACAGAAAAACAGATCTTACTTCAGAAGAAGCATAAGCTGGCATCTCTACTAAGTCAATAAGTCTCAACATTTCTGCATAAGAAAGGGAGATGCTCCTTGTCATTCTGATACAGTCTAACGTCCTGACACTACAAAATGCCACGTAGAAAGTTTGTGGGTTATAATTTTTTCTATCAACCATAGAAATTGTTATCCAATGCTCTAATGTGATTCCTTGGAGTTTTTCAGGAGTGTAGGCCATTGCTGGTATAGCTGGGAACTGAGTGAGTGTAGGACTCCACATTTTGCCTGTTGCAGGCATCTTGATGGCAACTGATAATGTGAGAGGTGGAATGGCAACATAACCAGGGGCAGCCAGGTACCAGAACGTTGTTGCAGTTCCGACTTTGATCCAAAGTAGAAGTGGTGTTGTATTAAACTGTCTGACAGTGACTCCTTGCACTGATGATGTTTGATATGTTGGGCCATCAGGTTTCACAATTCCCAGAATGAAGCAAAGTGTTCCATTTGCAAAGACCTTGAGGTGCTCAATTTTGGGAATCCTTTTGGTAATCATGATTGGCATCCCTATGTAGAAGTCAAAGATAAGCGGTATCTTGCTTGTGGCATCATTATTGAGGTATGAGATATGAGACAATGCATTCCTGTTTTCCTTCTTTTTTGGGGATGCCAGGATTCAATAGCAAGGGAGATCCAATTCCCGGCATGTGTCCATAATGCATTTCCTTATAATTGCACATTGTTCTGTGTTCATAGCAGTTACAATTGGTGCAAAAAAGTCTTTGGCATTGGATGGTTTGGGAGGAGGAT